>UELX01000755.1:0-62326 GCA_900480035.1 Eupelmus urozonus
TGATTCATAAGAATTTATTTTTAATGCTTATATAAAAAATATTATAAAATTTGAAAATGCGATTAGAAAAACTTTTATTTTCATTTCTACATCATTTAAAAATTCGATTTATGGTCGCTCAATAAAAATTTCGTTATCACATTATGAAACTGTAAATATTAAATTTAAAGCTTATGAAATATTGAAATATTTTAAAGGTGCAAATTTAATTTGAAAATTTAACCGTATATTACAGTTTAAGTTAATTACTTTTTCAAAAATTTGTAAGGTTTAACCGACTTTGATAAAGTAGGAGATTTTAAATTTGATTTTAAATTCCAGCATCTTTTTGTATTAACTTGAAAGAAGTTATATTTTACATTTGTTAGTAAATTAGTATTGAAGTTATAATAAATAAAAAATGATAGGTATAAATAAAAGTAAAAGATCTAACTTTAAATAATATGCAAAACGAAAACTTTGAATGATTTCATATGAATGTTCGTAAGACTTGAGAAAGTATCAAAGTCTCCAACAATAATATATTTAATTGTTTATGAAATTTTTCACTGAGCTTATATTTATGTGTAGTATGTCTACATGAAATTATTCAAGAAACAAATCGAGATTACAACAATGCTTTTCTAGAGGCCTTCAAGCCTCTTAAAAAATTTTGAAAAAAATAATGGACTTGAAAATAACTATGCCAGGAAGCTACAGAATTATTTTAACCTCATATTATCTTTTATAGATTAAATGTATTTGCGTAAAAATTTTGGTAGTCCATTGATAGCGAATAAAGATAATAATTTAATTGAAAATTATTTTGCTAACGTTTGGGAAAATCCTAATTCCTGTTATCAAGACTTTTAAAGGGATTTGGGGATTTCCCAAACGACAATTTAGTAATTTATAAGAATGGGGGAATTTTCAAATACCCTTATCAAGACTTAAATTGTTTGAATTAAATTATAACAGTATTTATAAACCACTAGAATTATTATTGAAAAAGTTTGTCTCTATTATTATAGTTTTCTTCATTCATGTTGCATCTTGTTTTATATTATAATAAGGGAACAAATTTTAATACAAAATTTTACACTCTAAATCCAATTCTAGTTAAATAAACCAGTTTAACGTGTAGCGGGTTTTTTGTATAAAAAAATCTCTTTAACCTTATGAAGTTTAAATTTAAGCACTCCTTTCTAAGTTAAAAAGTATATGTAAGTAAATTAAATTAAAAAATTTAAATTATAAACGAAATTTTCTTGACAACTTAAGCTAACTAAGAAACGTAAAAATATTAAATTATTAAAAATCTCTCAACCGCGCATACTAATGACTTCAGTAAAACATTATGAATAAGTACTCAACTGGTTCTAAGACGTACGTTACTCGACTCTTACATCAATATCGCGGCAGTTACGTTTCCTTTTTTAAGAAGAAAGAAAAAACTAATCTAACAAGGACAAAGCAAAATTAGTACACATCACTCGAGGTTGAATAATCGGTATATCAACCTTGCAACTTGAAATAAATTACTGCATGCTGCCTACATGCTTCTGTTGTACACTTACTTCTCGTCGAGATTACAATGTACACGTAACAGTGTAAAATTACGCGCATAGTAAGGAACTTCCTGTTTTACAGCTTTACAATTTTCAAACCCGATTATCCGATTGACGACAGGATAAAAAAGCTTCGAACTCTGTGATTATTTACACGAATCACTAATTCGACTTTACACGGAAAAAGCAAGTTCTTATAAAGTTTTCGATATCATCGCGTGCGCCGAGAGCGGGTAATTGCACTTTATTCAAGACGATAATGGACAATTGCAGAAACGATTATAGGCGTCTAAGAAACGGTCAACGAAGGTGAAATCGCTTTGCTGACGTTTTGATTATGAAAACTCATTAAATGAACGTCAGGTGGATTGATTTACATGCTGCGGAAAAAGAAAATTTCAGCAAAGATAGCGTTTTGATTTATTGTTTTAATGTTTGCTGGCGCTAGTTGGCCGAGTGATAATGAGCGGCTACGTGTCAATGAATAATAGGGTGACAAAACTGTTGATCGGTTATGCGTTCTTTGTAGTGGTAACATTTTGTCTGAGATCGAAATATGATAGTTCCTTTTAGTTAGACGTGTGAATGAAATTGTATATCGATATTTAGTTGTCAAAATCTGTTTTTATTTGGAAAAGATCGTGAATTATAGGCAATTTGCATAAATTTCATCAACGTAACGCATCAAAATATTACATTTTCTCTATTTTGTAAACAAAAATTTTTTTAAGTTTTTACAGAAATATGCCAGTTAAATGTTTACTTTTGCGTGAATTTTGAAAGCGTTTGTTCTATATACATAGTTAAAAAAAAAATACTGTAAAATTTCTTTGACTTGCGTAAACAAAACGTGAGAGCTATTTGCGAAGGTGCAAAATAGTTCTTTGTCGTATTTTCACAACCAAAACAATTCTGCAATTTTTTTCGTAACTGTAATTATGCAGACCAAAGTGGAAACGCGAATGAAAGGCAAAAACTTAGTAGCTGCCTCGAGTTTTACCTCTCTTTATACTGTCTATTGCAATTCGCCGCTGGGAATTTCAAATCTAATAGAATTCAAAATCGAAAATCATGGGTTTGATTGTATAAAAATATATTTTAAGCCGAAGTGAATAAATTGTGCAGCTAATAATTTGAATTGCATTTAAGCTTGAAAAAATTAAAAGTACCTTGCGTTGTTTTACTCTCTTCTCTTTGATGTAGGTCAGTGAAATAACCCAGTTTAAAGAAATTACGAATTACAAAACATATTTCACAGAATAATTTTTCAAAACTTAATAACCATTACGTTTCATTTCACACAAATTTCATAACTTACTTATTTAAAAAAAAAAACCTTATTAAAATTAAAACTAAAAAAAAAAAGACACTCAACCCAACCGCAACAAAATCCCAACAATCTCTTCTAATTTTCAATTCAATTTCCAGGTGTTCGTCTACACGCCGCAGGTCTACCTGCGCATCAAGGAGCGCCTGAAGACGCGCGGCGTCGCCGACCTCTCCAGCCTCGAGCTGAGCAACTACTTCTCCCCCTGGTACGCGGAACACATGGGTGCCATACAGTCAGCCTCCGGCAATCGCTCCGTAGAAAACTGGGCCGTCGAGCGTCTGCGCGTCCAGTACTACATCTTCACCTACGCCAGCCTCCTCAAGCTCCACGGCGACGCGAATCTTCTGCGCCAGCTGGACTCGCTGCTCGGCAACGAGGCGCTGCTCCAGCTTCACCTGCGCACCCTGGCGCCGCTCTTCAAGGAGCCCAAGCGCCGCGAGTGGTTCCTCGAGGTCATCGACAACTACTTCAAGCTCTGGGAGGTGAACATGTGATCGGGACGATAATCGCGTTGATCCTTTCTTCTTCTTCTTTTTTTTTTTATTTTGCGGACCAAAGGTGCACGAGAAAGGGGGAGAGAGAGAGATACAGGAGCGGGCTCTGCTTTCCTCGCACGGCGACTTTATGTGTATAAGGGCGGATCTGAGGATCGTTTTTATTTCTAAGTGGACGCCAAGGCTTCGACTCTTGTATAACTGATGTAAGGCGACTCTATTATATATACACGCATAATCTCTCTGTCTCACTCAACTCGCTCGAGAACAGACTGACGAATAAAAGAAGAAACAAACTCGCAAAGCTCGTACGCACACGAAGAGATACGATTGCTATAATATGATTGATGAATGAGAGTAGATAAGCCGCGCGTCGACGCGACGACGTGCGCCACGATGAGGGTGTATTTTGCTGTTATTGTTATGAATAAGTATTTATTGTATAATCGTTAGTAGGAAAAAAAAAAGAAATGAAACATTTTATACGAACGTTTTTAATATATCACGTGCATTATCCTTACGCATAATGTATAAACACTATAATAAACGGATCCGCAAGCTCGAGTCTTCGGCCGGGACTGCGGCTCTCTTTTTCTCAGCCGCGCAAACAGCATCCGGCCTCTTCCACTTGATGATTTAATATATATGTATATGTAAAGACGCTTGGCACTTGCGGGTGTCTCGTCGCAGAGGCGTACGTTGCGCGCAGGACTCTTCAAAGTATTTGCAAGGAAATTCGTTATATACTTATTAGCGGATTATAATATTAATGTAGTTAGCTCGCGCGTCTTTTTATCCTATACGAAGTGTATTTGTGAAGACCAATAAGCAACTCGTTGCGCGAAGCGCGCGCGCTTCATCATAACGCGAATCGATTAAAATTACAGGGTTTGGAGAAATGGGCGAGAGAATAATTGTGTATTTGGTGCGTTAATGTTTCTCGATAAGTGCCAGTCAAGTGTATCGGAATATCTCAATAAAATATTCGGGCGGCCTGAAAATTCCGATGTCTTTGTTGAAAAGAAGTGATTTTTGCAATTGTTTAGTGGGTACACGTTATCCAAGGAATTTTTTTAGATATTTTGAATATTTTATTCAACATTTTTAATTTTAATGTTTTGATATATATTATGAATATATAATGAAAAATTGATGAAAGTTAAGTGATCTAATCATGTAAGTCAATATAAGAGTACAAACGTAAAGCTTTACTTTTAAATACTCTTTTTATAATTTATCGATTCTTTTTTCAATAAGACATTGAATTTTCATAACCACTTGAAACATTTTTAGTTAATTTTTAGACTCAATTTTGTGTTTTCTATTATGTTATAGTTATTTCTTTTTAGATATTCTTACAACTACTGGTGAAACCTGTAATTTTTTTCCTAAAAGATCAACGACTATTGATACGTATTAGGCTTTTATTGAGTATTTAAGCTCAGTTGGCACAATAAAAAAGACGATACGTCTTTTTTTATCATTTGAAAGACGTTTTACGTGTTTTGTATGATTTGTTTACTTGATCAACTTGATACAAAAATGTAGAATCCTAATAATTCATATTTGTTTTCTTCAAATATGGATCTTGTTTGCTGATAAGCGTAATATTTACAGTTTCTTTTTTGCAAAAAGCTGTTGAAAATCAAAACAAAAATCAAATGTTAACATTTTCATTTTGATGTACAATATGAATTGATTTGTAAGTTGCTTTATCGCCTATAGGCACATAGGTATTTTAAAATTTTTTTTTACAATTAATGAGCTCACAATTTTGTGCGTTTTTGACTAGTTAAGAAAGCATTTAATAAGATCTGAAAAATCTTCCTACATATAAAAAAAGTTCTTTTAAAAATCATTATTATAATAAAAAACATTAATATAGAAGTTTTAAAACAAAAGGATTAAATACATTCTGGTGAGGAAATAATAAGCAAGCTTTTTAAACAATGTATGAAAAATCTATTTACCATAAATTGATGATGATAGATAATTTTTTTTAATAATGATTATTTAAAATATGTGTGTACATAACATTTTAATGAAATAATCAATTTTTAATCTTTTTCCTCGCCAAAATTTTTCAAGGAAATATACATTATGCTAATGAAGTTATGATCTGTTATTTAAACGCAGCAAGCTTGTGCGTTTGAAGTACAAAAATATTTGCTAAGCCTAGTAATTGACAAACATGTCAAAAAACTGTGAAATCATAATTAGAGAGACGGAAATGATAACCGAAAATAATGGCTGAGGACTTTTTAAATAAAGTGTCCTCCAAGACCAAAGTTCGATCCAAGCATCGACATTAAAATTGCCTTACCTACTTTCAACTTATGTACACATAAAGAATGTTTATGAAAAAATCGACTTTTCATTCAACTAAATTCCTTACTCACTCCTATAAATTAATTCATTCCAATTGCAATTTTAAAAATCATGTCGATACTTCATTCTTAGAAACTTGTTTAAATTGTCACTATCAATCACTTTTTTTAAAAGTTGACATTTTTACACTTGCTTGTTGATCTCGACCTAACTTTCTTCCATTCACAACCAAAATAATTGGAGTCTCAACACGTATTGATTTGAAATCAAAATTCTGAAAATATAATTTTATATTTGAATGTATAAGAACATACAGTATAATAACTTATTAAATTAGATGAAAATATTACATTGTTCATATATGAAAATTGATGATGAGTTAAAAATGGTTCAGGAATAGCAACAGAATCTCCTACAGTAACACCTTTCCCTTTTGCTAAATTGTACAAAGTCACAGCCATACAAGTTTTCTCCTCATCGACAATACAAAATGCACTGTAATTAATAAAAACAAATTATCTATAGACTCTAACTAATTAAACTTTTAGTAGTAAATTTTACTTACAAAGGTACTGAATCAGAATCTTGAATCCAACATACAACTTTACCAAATACTACTTTTTCCAAATTAATACCAGGTACTAAGTTTTTTAAATGAGTCAATTCCAGTTTTACTGATTTATCACCTGATGTATAAGATCCTCCTTTATAAGGTCCCAAATGTTTTTCATTAAGAGCCTAAAAATATTATTTGTGCATTAATTATACTATAATATGTAACGAGTGATAATAAAATTAATATAAATTTACCTGAATCATTTGAAATAACTTTTTTGGTTTAATACTGCCTTTTGTATTTATAGATGATTGAACATTTGTTAAATATTTTAATAACTCGGTTTGCTTATCACTTGGTGTTTCCCATGTAGGATCTAATAATTTTGCTTGTTGGAATGATGCTAAAGCTAGTTTATATTCCTCTTGATATTTCAAGGCCTGGTAAGAAAATATTAAATATTTAAAATCAACAATTAAACAATAAAGTTAATAATATTATTTAAATACATGTTAATGAAAAATATCTTACCATAGCTTTATTGTAGTGTAAATCGGGATTACTCTTTGCAGTCAAATCTTTTTCCTTAAATAAAACACACACTAGTTTGTACAAACTGATTCAAACAAGTTCTAAGAAAATTATATAAAATATACTCACTGCTTGTCCATAAGCTGACATACAAAGTCTTAATATAGAAGGATTTTGTGCTACTGTGAAATAGGAAGACAAATAAGCATTTCCTAAAATAGCCCAAGAAGTACCATCAGATGGATCTAAGCTTACTGCTTCTTTCGCATATTCAACACCTTCCTGAATATTTTTGATTTTCTGCTCTTGTGTATATGCAGCTTCTTGTCTGAGTACCATAGATAAATTTCGCAATGATACTTTATTTTTTCCCTACAAAAAAAATTAGGTTTTCATGAAAAAAGAAATATAAATATATTTAGTCAAATAAAAGTATCATAAAAGTATATAAAAGATAAAATGCCTTTTTGTTGAATATCATGTGAAATATAATCTTATATTTATATCCTACCAATGGTCATACAAGGTATATGCAAAACAAAAATAAAAATAAAATGTAATAAAAGTAATATATAATTTTAAAAGTGAACTTCAATAATTAGAAGGAAAATAAATTTAAATTACATGGGGTAAGGCTCCAACGAAGCAATTTTTTGCTTGTTGTATGTCATCATTTTTCCAATAACATTCTCCAAGCTCATTCCATGCTTCTATTAATTTTGGCTCAAGCTTAACAGCTTTACTTAACAGTTCTTCAGCTTGAGGGGTAAATTTATCGACGACATTAAGAGTTTTTCCTTTGAGATAATAATACTTTGCTCTAGCTCCGTCAATTTCATATCCTTTGCACTCGTCAAATTTAATCAAAGTATTTTTCATTTCTGCTTCAACATCTTTATTTTTGTCAATTGCACTTTCTATTGAATGATTCTCAAAATAGTGATCTCGAAAGAGATAAAGCGATTTTACCCTGTCCTGTAAAAGTGTTAAAATTTTAATAAAGTCATACAAAAAACATATTTAAATTTAAAACAACAGTGAAAATAAAATAACTTACTGTTAGGATAACAATTGGATCTTCTTTAACCACATTTGGATCCTGTGCTCCAGCAACAACCTTATCGTCAATGATTGCAGACATCCTTTATAAGGATACCTATTCTCAGTTTACATTTATCATCTCAGAAGAAATTTATATACTAAAATTTAAAAAAATTTGTTAAATTGTTTAATATCAATAATTCTAAAATTATAAATTACAACACACAAATCATTTTTCTAACCGGTTTTATTATCTAAAATATTGATCATTTTTTAAAGTAGTAACTTTTAAATAGATTTTAAACGTTTTTTAAGTACGTTTAACTTATCACTTTCACGATAATAAGGAAGTAATAAAATTAATTTTTGAAGTCTACTTTCTAGGTTATGAACCTGTCAAATAGAATATTAAAACAATCCGGTTGATTTTCATGTGAGCCGCACGAGGTATCGAAGCTCAGAATAGATATAAAAAATAAAAATAATTTTAATTTATTTCATCATTTTTTCTTTGTGCATATACTATTACATATACGTTATTGGTTATATTAATTTTACCACCTATTCATTAAAACAAATTACAATAAAATTAATAAAAATATCAAAGAAAAAAATCTACGTTTCCATGAGCGCGACGTAACCTCGATCGTGACGTCATTTACATCTGCAGCAGACTAATTTCGGCCACTTTCGGGTGCTGCCACCCCGAGGATGCTCCGCGAAGCGACATTTCAAAAGCACCGGCCTAGCAGCCGTAGGCGAAAATCGATGATTCGCGAGTAATAAAACATCAGTTTGTGTTTCGCACGGCTTCAGCCCCTTTGGTGGCCTCTCGTTTACTCTGCCGCTGCTGCTCTGTCGCTGCTGTTTTTTCGCCCTTGAGGCCTTTTATTTCCACTCTAGCAGCTGTGAGCGAAAGGCCGAGAAAAAATGGAGTCCGCTATTATGCATCTGGAGCAGAGCGTAAGTTTTACTTTGTCCGTTTGTTTTTTGTTTTCGATTGTTGGGGGTGGCTTTTCTTATAACCTTATGTTCATGCTTGTTTGTTATTAATGTGTAAGGTTAAGGGATGATTGTGATGTTTTGTGGTAGAAGGGCTAAAAAGATGTAAAATTCAGTTTTATTTAGGTCTGTGTAAAATGTTTATTAGCAATTTGTATTTTTAGGTCCAAAAAGCTGATGGAAAACTTGACATGATCGCTTGGCAAATAGATGCTTTTGAAAAAGAATTTCAAGATGCAGACTCAGAGGTCATTATCTAAATGTCTGTTTATTTTAGTTTAAAAATTATAATAATGATAAAATTGTAAATAAATTTTAGCCAGTATCAGTACTGCGACTCTTGCGTTCAGTAACTCAAGTTAAAGAAGAGTATCAAGTATTACGCCAAGATATTCAGGAGGTTCAACAACTACAGAAACAGCTAACAGATTCTCTTAGAGCTCAGCTACTGCAGGTTCATGGACACTTTAATCTTTTACGCAATAGAATTGTTGGCCGCAATAGAACACCACAACTTAAGTAAAACTAATTATTTAATATCTTTAGAAGCTACTGTTATTCTTACGTTTTATCAATGCCAGTTTTTTTATTAGAATTTTATTTCTCATGAGTTTTTTTTCATCACCAAAAGTTTTATATTTGGTTAAAAAAATATAAAACATTCATGGCCCACAAAGTAAAAATATTTAAAATATTGATCAAATCATACAATTGGATTCTTGCTTAGAAAGACTTTTTTATTCATTAAGTTTAAAGCAAGTAAGGGATCAAGTGAAACAATGACAAATAAAAAGCTGAGTGCATGATAATCTGGTGCACGGGGCCAATGCAGGAATGGATATATTCAAATCGGAAACAGAATCCTAAACGGCATTATTAATGGCATTAATCAATAAACTGTTTTTCATAGCCTTTCGAATGATAATTTTGTTGCGCTTGGCATAAAGCAATGTGTTTACATGCTTGTGCAAACATTGCTTCATCAGATAGCTCCCTATAAGACGGGGCTGAAATCATTGAGCAAAAATAATCTGCATGCTTTTACTAGATTAATTAACGTTGAATTAGATGATATTACACGAATAAATACATTTTACAATTTTAAACTTTGACTCAAATCAATGTTTTAATAAAAATTTGAAGAACAATCAATCAATTTTAATAAGTAAAAAAAATGCTGTGGCAAATCATCTAATGCATCTCCTATTGTAAAGGCACATCTCTCAGTTTTTATAAACTGTTCAGACTATTGCACTAAATTTAAAACATTTTAATTAAATGTGTGTCTTCCTATAAAAATATATGAAAAGAAACATAAAATGGCCAGTAAAAATGTATCTTTCCATGATTTTCTGTTTTTAACTATTTATTGAAACTGATTTAGTTTATGAAATTAATAAGTATATTTTAAATAATTGTTGATTCTACCATTTACAAAACAATTTTAATTGTGCATAACAACTGATATACTGCTTTTTAAATTAAAGTAAAAAGAATTAATTATTTAGTGTTTAGAAATAATTAGAAGTATACTTAATGAATACTGCAAATAAATAAGTATTAATGAAACATTATTGCCTTAAGATTTTAGAGCACATTTAATAAAATGCATGTAACGTGTTGAATATAGGTATATATACCTTTAGATGTACTGGACATGTGTTAGTAATGGATTCTCCTTATTATACAAAATGTTTGTTTAAAGAAAAAGAAATAATGTTTATATTTATTTTTAAGTATTTTTAATACAGCTCTATATTTATGTCAGAACAAATCACGACAAATACGATTTTTATAAAAAATAATTTAATTACAGAAAGAAAAAAATTTTCTTAAATTTTTAATTATTATATCTATTTTTTATATTATTAAAATGAATTACGGTTTTAATAAAAAACGTCAATTTAGTATAAATAAAGTAGAATTTATTTTTTAATCATTTATACAAATTTTCGAAATTGAGAGATCTTCCTTCAATATGTTAATGAAAATTTCGAATGATGACTAATTTTATTACCTGTTAACTTGTCGATCCTTCGAATTTTTCGTGATCAGTATAGTTTATTGTAATTTTTATAAAACTCTACAATAAAACTATAAAAAGCAAATTAATCAAATTACCTGTATTCAGGGAAAATAATACTCCTTATGCATGTAAGTCGAGAGAAAAATGGTCTGGAACACATTTATGCGTGCCAAATTTTTCATAATTTATATGTATAATTTTGAGCTTATACGTACATTATACGATACTTGTCTAAAAAAATAAATAAAATTTTACCATTGTAGGCTACATATCACATATTTGAAAACATTTTTAAAGATATTAATAACACATTTTTTGCACATTTATTACAGTGTCTTTTAAAGAATATGAGTCAATAATTTCATATTTCTGACAAATTTAACTAATTTCATTTTTAATAGTTAAAATGTTAGATTATCTTTAAATAAATATAAATATAAATTAAGGAAGAATCAAAAGAAGCTATTCAATTCATTAGGTAAGCAGATTCGTGTTTTAATGTATAATAATCTAAACAAGTATAAAATATTAATTATCAAAATTAATTTAGTTATAGTTGTTTCATAGTTTCATTTTCTTATTAAAATGATTGAGATTTTCTATATTCTAAAGTCAAGAATTTGAAATCACACAATGTGCTTATATAATGTTTGGATAAATTCTATTAAATTATCGGTTTTCTATGATTTTTATGCTGTGCACATTATTATCAAAGCTTCACAAAACAAGCACAAATAAAGTATTAAATTAATACAATAATGAACAACAAAGATAAATTTATCTTTTATATACATTCATTTTTTAATCGGCATTCAATGTATTATAATGTCTACATACGAAATAATTGATTTTTTTTCTAATTTTTTAATAAAGAAGATATTGCTTTATTTCAAGTATTAATTATATGTATAAGTTTTATCTATTAAAAATTAATCAAAATTTCTTTCAAAGTACATATGTATTTTATAAAAAAGAAAATTTTAAACCAATAACAATGATGAAGTAGTTGTTTAATGTAATTTTTATTTTATAAGTTTGTAGTATATGTTCTTATCACTTGTGAAAAATTATAATTAAAAATTTAGTATACTTATTTATTTAGAAACACGCGCAATTACATTTGCTTTATTAATTTCTTGTTATAAAATTTATATTTATGAAACTTTTAAGGCAGGTGTGACATGATAGTTCCATAATAGTAAAATTTTTATTGATTCTAAATTGCTTATATATTTATTATTATCTTAAAGTGTAAAAACATACATAAAACTTTGTTGTACATTAGTTATTGATATCGTTTGATTATCTTTCAGGAATCGTTTATTTGTATATTTAAGGTTTTTCAATAATGTATATTTCAAATACTCGTCTTAGTAAAAATCTGTACTTTCTAAATATTTAACATATTATACTATTGAATAAACTGTTATATCTGCAACTACTCAAATGTGTTATTTTTTATACAAAGCTACGATTTATATTTACTTATTAATGAACAAAAAATAATTTAAGAGAAAATCGCGTATATAGTGGTGTCGCCATAAATAATATGGACATCAATTTACAAATGATTGAAGTGCTGCATACTTTAACACACTGGGTACTTACGCCAAATTCTCTTAAAACTTGTGTCTTTCTTATGTTGCAATTCAAACAACCCTTTGCAAGATTTTTCAGTTCAATTAGAAAATCATAAAAAATTGGCATAAAACATAAGTCTAACATTACACATAACTTACAAAGAAAATTTTTAAAACAAATTAAGGAAATTTTCTAAATAAAAATCATAACATACGTTTGGACCCAAACAGTGCTTTCAACTTTAATTTTTTATTTCGTTAATAAAGTCATACACTATACAAAATTTTTATATTATTCAAAAATATTTTAAGCAGTCTTATACCTCAACTATGTGTAAAATAAAAAAAATCAATAACTATAATCTGTATCATCAATATATGTGCATAAATTTAATACTTAATGGCCTATCGGAAATAAAGCCATAAAATACGAGTGATTTTGAAAAAGGACACGACACCAAGAAGTTATGTTTCCTTGAATTCAGTGCGGTGACTCAGTCGTTCTCACGATAAGAAGAATCAATGCTTCTTGCTTGGATCTCCGTGTCTCCGGGAAACGATTCAATCTTTTATATAGATCGATCGCGTTGATTTAAACTGTTGTATCTAGGGGGATGTGAAAGTCACTTGCTACCATCTAAGCCTTGTTACATAAATGTTATGCGGATTTCGAATTCTCAAGCTCCTAAATAGGATGTTTCGGGGCTTAGGCTTTTTCACAAGCTTTGGATAATGGATAAGGTTTTTTTTGATGAAATAAAATTGGTTAGATTTTTTTTTTAAATATGGCGAAAAAGAATATTAATGTAGTGTTCGTAATATTTGATTCATATAATATTAACTTAACGAGCTTTGTTCTCTTGGCCCTTAAAGTTTTTGTTATCACGTTTTTGATATCATAAAGCCATCCAAAACGATACATTTTAAATTAATAAAATAATTTTTCAAGATTAAGAGTTTTTAATATATAATTAACACTGCATGTTTTTTTTATTGCTTGATACGTGATTGATAAAAAAAGGAAATAGTTAATAATTAATTCATGAACTATAATATAATTTAAAAAAATAAACATACTTTATTAAGTTTGATATTATAACTGTGAATGCAATATTTTTCAAAATTTTTGTACCGTGACTTTTCAGTTACCCTTCCAAGAAGCAGAATATGGTATAATAATATGAGGTTCAAGGTTTGAAACAGCCATGAAGCCGAATGAAACATATATATTTAAATACCGCTTGGTTAGTCACATCCTGTCATTCAAGATTTTTCACATCGTCCTATAGTTCAAACAATACAAAAGTGGAATAAATATTTATTCTCAAGGGCTTAAAACTAAATATTTTTAGTATCTGCAGTCATGATATAGTTAGACGTTATCCACAAATAAAATTTAGAATAAGATTAAACAATAATCCTAAAAATAAGAGTACGATTACCGAATTCACAAAACTGTCAAAGAATTCATACGTTTTCGAAACGTTTGTGTAATTAATTTCTACCTACAACATTAATCTATTTTCCAATAGTGCCCCTCCATAATCACACTTACACAATCATCACGCATACACACCCCCTTAATACGCAAAAAAATCATAACCCAAACCTAAACCAAAACCATTCGCCACAACGTTCCAAGATAGCACACCCAACTACACGTACACATTTTCGCGACGAGCAAGAACTCAGCGCCTATCCTCAGACCGGTTATGCCTTCTAGGGCTCGCGCGCCAAGGCAAGGACTAACGCACCGAACAATAAGCGCTACATGAACTCGCTCGAGGTTGTAGACCTTCGCCTCCACGCGAGCTCGAGGCGTATATAAACGACATTTTGACTGTGACTTTCACGGGTGGTGCAAGCGAATCGTTCTTACGTACATACATAGCGATGATTAATGCTCTCAGCGACGTTGAATTAAAAAAAAAAAAAAATGCTTTTGAATAGTGTGGATCTTGAAATGCTTCGTGGCCCTTTTGTTGCTCTTTGTACTTGCGGAGCATTCCAGGAGTAAGGGCACTTGTTCGTGAAGTGGATGGGGAATAAGAGTTCTTATTTAAGTATTTTAATGCGCAAGAAAAGGTTAGTGCTGGGTACTACGGTAAAAGTATAGTGGTTTGTGATAATAACAGTAATATTCTTCGTTGCCTATTACTATGGTTTATGATACAATAATACCTATAATAATGGGTAAAAAAGGGAAGAAAAATATATGCAAAAGGTATTATACGGTTGAATATGCGAAAAGCTAAAGTAAAAATATCGATTGGTATTTGTAAAAATTTAGTAAAAAAAACTATGCCTAAAGAATAAGTATACACGTGGGTATGTGTCCGACCGTACTCAGCCCGAATCTACTGGTTATCATATTTGAATACACGCCTCCTCATTACACTTTACGAGCAGTAATTACAGATATATGTTTTCTATTTGGTCATAAAGTGAGCTAGTGGAAATTCATTTAAATAATTACTTACCCGCACATTACCTTATGGTTTTCATTAACAGGGAAGGATAAGTTTAATATAAGCGCACGGTATTTAACGAAATAAGGCGCTGCGAGAAAATTGTTTTTAATTCAAATATTCAACGATTTCCAAGCATTTCATTTCCTTCAAAGATAACATTTCACAAATAATAGCCATTCAAATCTACATCCGTTTTTCCAAAAAACCCCTAATCGCTGAGAATAAGCAACTCGATGTAATAATTATCTTACCACAATCCCAAAGCTCCACGCGTATATCCCAAAGCAAAATACCCCAGCTACAATGTTTACTTCCTCGCTTCTCACCATATCATCCTCCAGCAAGCCTTTAAAACCACTCCGCACAAGAAACGCTCCCTATATACGCAAATTGCCCTTCCCTTCTCCTCTCCCAAGGTGAGCACTCTACAGCTAGGATAATAGCCTCGAGACTGCGAGCGCAAAAAAAGCGGACTGCTGCATCGAAAGCCAGCCTCGTCGATCCACGGTGAAATCGACGCTGCTTTTTTTTTTGCGCGGCTGGGGATGAGGAGGAATTAGCCGCGCCAGGCTGGATGATTTGTGCGGTCGATGGGAGCGACGGACGTGTCATCGAGCAACCGCGAAATACTTGCTTTCAGCGCTGGGAGACGCAAGAAGAGAACTGGCAATTTAATCGATGGAAAATGAATTAGCTGTCGCGGCGAGTTGGCTATGCTTTCGAGATTCGCTTGAGATGGTTTGATGCTGGATTCTGTGCGGTGTGGTTGGTGAGTTGTTTTGCGGAGGATAGAGGTAAAATTGTTTGATGCTGTTTTTATTGATTTTGGTACTGGGTGACGTTGTTGGGTTTATTTATAAGGAGTGTTAACGTGCGAGGAAGTTTATAAGGTGTCTATTGTTATATTCTGTTTGATATAGTTTTATTAAACTTGCGTGGATAGACATTTTATAGGATCTTTTTGTATCTTTTTGTAAGTAGTCAGAGAGTATGACGTAATGACCATGTGGTATTGATTGTATTTATTACTGTTAATTAGCTTTATTTGCGATAAAATAATTTAATATTTATGTAAACCAAAAAATAATACAATAATAATATTTTATTTGTTTTAAAGATATTATATTTTAGGCTACAACTGTGAATTGTGTGGTTTTAATGTGGAGATTAAGTATACCGTTACACTTTAAAGCAAATATCACCAAATATGCATACATACATGAATGTACATATGAATTTGAAGATTAACTCAAGATACTTTGCTTAAAAAGGATTATCATAGTTTTTTAAATAAAAAATTTTACTTTTACTCATTTTGATAAGCATATATTATAGCATTTTAAATAATAAAAAAAATAGCAAACTTTGAAGTAGAAATGCGATATTTATTAATAGCTGCCTGTTCTATACACGGACAACATTATTCAATATAGACTTGATTCTTAAATGAAATTCGCTACAACCCTAAACTATAAAACCCGCAAAAAATGAAATATTAACATTACAACAAATACAAGCCTTAAACAGCATTTTGTAAATGGAGCAAAAACCCATCATAAAAATCTAAACCCAAAAACCCTCAAAAACCATCTCTACCACCAAACCCAACCCAAACCAACAAAAAACACAATTCACCATCACACAAAAATCCCGAACAATCGCAGGCAGCTATACCTTCGCGTTCCCGAAAAAGCCCGAGAGAACCAGCCAGAGAAGCCATTCCCTTTTATAAATTCACTTCCTCCTTCTCGCATGCTCCTCGCACTAAGGCTTCGCCGCTCGACTGGATTTCCCGTGCGCCATGCGCGGGGACGGCTCTCGAGTTCCCATTCACGTCGCAACCGCCCGGCGAGAAAGTACAGCTGCGCGCGAGGATATATACATACACACGCGTATATGTGCGTATGTATCTTAGCCGAAAATCGCGCACGCTCGTCCCCGAATATTCGTGATTGTGAAAGGCGACGATTGCATTTGATTTTTTGATTCTTTTTTGGGCGGACGGAGAAGTGCAGTTATAGTATATAGGTGAGCGCAGGAAAGTCGGACAGGCTCTTTGGGGAGGATCGAAGCGCGTCGTGTTTTCCGAAAGCGAGGAGGATTGTAGGAAATCAGCAGCGCGATTCCGGTGAGTTTGACTTTGGGGTCAGCGTTTAGGATTCTTCTTTCTTTTGGTGGGAGTCATGGTTTTTTGCCTGCTTGGTGGTGGAAGCATTGTTGCATTTAAATTTTACACGCTGGGTGTAATTGTTTAAGTGGGAGAAGGAGCTACTTTGAATGTTTTGTTTTATTGTTTATTGAAACTTATCATTTATTTGCGTTTGTTTTTTTTATATTAGTATAAACAACTTTTTCAGAATTTTTAATAAAATTTATTATTTATATTTATTTTTTTTGAGGGTTTGCAATCAGTCCATAAAAACTATTTTAGTAGATTTAAAAACTCGAACGGATTTCATGGGCGAATGAGATAAAAAGTGAAGCGTAAAGTAAAAAATTTCTTTGTTGTGCTGTACGTATTTTCGTTGGCAACCGTCATTTAGTGAGCTCGCGTGCTTCTTGCAGACGATAAGATCCAACTGCTTACTTGTCGCGTACTGTTGATTATGAACGGTAAAAATTCAAGGTGTAGCTAATTAAAAATAAGTTAACGTTCTATACAATGAAAGTTTAATACGTATTATAAAAATGTTAGGTATAATTAAACCTTAAATCTCGTTATCATAATTATTACTGTTTTTAATAAAAAAGATGTTTTATAAGAGTCTAAATGAGAGAAATCATACAATTTTTATGAAAGTTTAGTATGGGACGTTCACATTTTTAACAGAATTGCACATTGGAAAAAAATCAAACAACAGCAAGTAAAAGTTAGGTAAATCAATTCATTTCAATAACAAGCAAGTTAATTAGCCCTCGCTACAGCTCATCACCCAACGTTTGCATGTTCCTTTTAACAATAGAATTTCTCCAAAAGAATAGCAAACACAATTTTATCTGAAATCAGCAAAAGCAAAAACTTTCTCAAGATCACGAATTCTCGAGATTAACATAAAATATAAAAGCCAGTGTGTAGCGGTACCAATGTATGAATAATTACCTTTGTCGCAAATAAATAAGTTCATGAATAAAGCATAAAAAAAACAATTATATTTGATTTTACTTATGAATATACGGAAATCTTAAATAAATAAATATGTATCGCATTTAAAAAGAATATCTAAATATTTATTTTTAAATCTGATAATTTAGTACAAATAATTATTTCATTTTTATTTTACGAATTATCGAATTTTAACTCAGAGACTTCATTAGTTCCAATCTAATTATCTGAAAAAGAAGTAAAACACTTACTCTTGTGTTACCAAGAAATTTTCTTTTAAAATCTCCATGAAAACCATGTCATTCGTTACTCATTATGAGATACGGAAGAAATTAGTATCCAATACAAAAAATCACGAGCTTTACTATAAAAATGATGGTAGTTTTAAAAAAAATACAGCATGCTTTATGCGTATATACAATAAAAAAATAGATTCTAATTAAAAATGGATTTCATATTCCGTAACTAATATTTTTTCAATAAAATTGTTATTTTATCTTGTTTCTTCTAAATATCATTACTTTATACTAACGAGACGTTTTTATCTACCTGATCAACTAGTGTGAGAACAAGTGTTAACTCTTGCAGTTGAAAGTGGTCCAACTGAGGAGGAAGTGAAATGGTTTGAAAGCGACGTTCCTTACGGTAATTTAAATGCCGTGTAACAATTAATGATCAGATCAGTAATTGTTTGATTAACAGACAAAATGATTGATATCCTAAGAAGAAAATTAACCATATTTTGGGCAGAACTTCTACAGTGTCAACCCACTTAAAATGATACTTGTCTAAAATTTTAAAAATGCTTTGAAAAGAATTTTTAGATAAGCGTCATTTTAAAATACATTGACCAGAAATACTATTCAGCACATACCCAATTTTCTTCCCACACTGTAAAAAAATCTCTTTCAAACATTTCAAAAGAAAGTCCCAACCTCTAATTATTCCAACCAGCGAAAGCCTATTGACACGCTAATAAGCCGATAACGAGCCCGGCACCATCTCTCGCTCCAAAATCCCCCTCCCAACTCTCTCTCTCCAACCTCTCTCAAGAAAAGCCCTGATTTCACGAAAATTTCTCCCAAAGCTCAGTCCACCAGCCGAAAAGCCAAGAAAACCAGCTCACCGAAGCACCAAATCGCGAATGCGAGGAGCGCATCGTGGCCCGTGCTCTAATGACCTACTCCTACGCTCGCCGCGAGCAGCGCTCGTATCAGGCTCGAGGTGAGCGGCAGCGCGGTGCCAGCCAGGGGCCTCAGTCCTCGGCGACCGGTCCCGAGCTCCGGATCCTTTCAGACGCGCTCGGCCGCTGCGACCGATGCCAGCTAAGACGCTGCCGCCGCCACTCGAGGCCCATGGAACGCGCGCTACACTACCAGGCGGTGAGTAGTACCATTGTTTTGTTTTTTTTTGGATGAATTGTTCTTTCGTTGTTTGTTTTTTAGAATAGAGACGCGTGGGGGGTTTCGAGTGCGACGAGGAGTGTGTGCAGGATAGTGGGAATTTTTTTTTGAGTGACGGCTCGGAGGTCGATGACCTGGCCGGTTAATGTGTGTGATACAGTTTGATATGTGACAGTGCAGCGTTTATACAGTGGTACAGCTATATCGAGCGTGATTGTAAGAGTGGACCGCACGCTGGGCGGAGAGCGGAGCTTTCTTTGTTTGTGCGGAATCGGGGCCAGGACTCTGCTCGTTACCGTTTTTTTTCGGCCTTTCGAAAGGCGATCGTCAAAATTTTGGGACTGGATACTGGTTTTTATTCGCTTCGCTGGTGACGCTGGCGAGCGGCCGTTGATTAACCTGCTTTTTCGGGGAATTTTAAAATGGTATTGGTTTCTGCTTGTGAAATGTTTTAAGATTTCAATATAAATGAAAAATATTATTTTTTTTATATTATTGTAACTATAACAAGAGATTTTTAACAAGAAATTATAGTTTTTTCATAACAATGTTCCATGAGAAAAAAAATTCAATACGTTCTACAGTTGACCTGTGCCTATTTCAAGCCGCTTTATCTAAAAACTAATCACGAACTGCTTGTATTTCTGCCAAGGTAAAAGTCCAACCTTAGGTCAGTGTCAGAATACTTGAATCCTAGAACAATCATGTAGTAGAAAAATTTTTTAAATCTTGTCGAATTTTGTTTGCGCTAAAAACCATGACTCAGATGTATTATAATTGCTTAGAAATAGGCCTACTTAAAATTTCGTAAGTTCTGTTTTTGAAATTTTTTGCTGGATTATAAACGTCTGTTTACGTAAGAGTTAGGATTTTTATCCAAAATTTGATAACCTTGTAATTAACTTATTTATATTAATTAACATATATTAAAATTACGTTTTTCAACATCACTTTATAACTTCTATTTTTAGTATTAAAATTTTAGTCACCAAAATCTTTCTGAACCATTAACTGGATTTTATGGTGAGAACTGCAGCTTCAAGGAAGTGTTCCTTATTGATGTAAGAAAACCAAGACACCGCGTAATTCTTGTAGTAATTAAAAAAGAGGAAGTACCAAATTGTTAGCTAATTAAAAGAAAGAAAGTATTGTCACTTAGCTGTCATTTCCTCTTTACTTTGTAAGTATAATATGAATTAAAAACGAATTTTAAAAAAGTATTAAAATATTAAACGTTTAAAATAAGTAAATTTATTTTTTTTTCAATCATTACTTATTTAATTGAAATACTTAGAAAATAGTTATTAAAATTTGCTATGAAAATGCTTGCATCATGTTTTATATGGGTATACTTTATAAAATGAGAAAATGTAGTTTTTGTAGCTATAGAAAGTGGCATTTTAATTACTTTTGTAATTTTACAAGAATGTTTTATGCAAATATTTAAATAAAAACAATTATTGAGTAATTACATTCGTCATATTTTAACAAGCTCTAATTAATAAGTTCGTTTACGGCTTTGCTCTACATTTGTAGTCATTAGAAAAATATCTTTTTTGTAGTACGATTTTATTTATAATATTGCTCTACTTCATGATCTAAAATCTTTTTCCAAGGATGTATAAAAACATTAATATCGTAGATCTTATCAGCTTGCGTATAAATGCAATAAATTTTTAATTCAAGCAGTGTATCAATATCATATTTTTTAAATTTAAATAATGTATTCTAATTTTAATGTTAAATATTGTGCGATTAGTTACAGAAACCTACTTTAATTTAAGTTTTCCCAGGATATTTCATTTCATCCTTTATTATGCTGATTACGAAAAAAACAGCCATTGTTTACCGTTATGAATGGTAAAATGTAAACGGAATTATAGAGAGACAATTTTGGTGTTTTAAGGAATATTTTAACTTTTTTTTTCTTAATAATTTTCTTTATAATTATAACAATCATGTAGGTTTTGTTAATTATTTTCCGAGTAAAAACTTTCATTCGAAGATCTCTTATTACAAAGTGCACCAATAGATATCTAAAGATTCAAAAGTAAGTTTTAAATAAAAGAAAATTCTTCCGCCAGTGTAGAATTAGTTTCAAATTATGAAAAACAGTATTTTATGAAATAGGAAATAGCTTCCCGTTAGAAAGACGATTTCACAGTAGCGATTAGGATAATTTGACTCTGGGATATACAAAATGGTATTTTCGCTTGAATAAATTCATGTTCAGATCGTAAAATTATTGCTTGAGATAAAGAAAGGTTATTGACTTAATGACTGCGTTGGCGTATATGCTACCATAGTATGTCATTCTAGTTTAAAAACCAAGATTTTTAAAATTATTTTTCAAAAACATCAGGAATTTCTTTTTGAAATGTGATTACTTTTTAAGAGCTTTGAAAGTAATTAAGTACCTATTTAGGTTAGCTAAAAATGTAACGTAAATAATTAAAGGATGCCCTAAATTAAATATAAACCGTAATTACCACCAATCTATATTGTCTTATTCTTAATATAATTTTGGCAGTTGATCAAGCACTAATTAGGTCTAACTGATCAAGTTTCTATTCAAGTAACAATCAATTTTATTTATTAAGATATTAAAAGATATTTACACGAACAAAATTTACATTTTTCTAAAAGAGTTTTTTTTCTCAATTCCGTATCACCAATACCCGATATAAAAAGTAAACGATACAGCATCCACTAACGTCTCAATCCTCCACTAGATTAACGTAAATACCATCAACCTTAGCTCACCCACGCTCTGAAAAGACCACACCAAGAACCATTTACCTCTCGCACACCTAACTGCAAAATAATATCCAACGTCCTTACAGCTCACCTCGAGCTTAAGATAAAAATTATTCCATGCCATTGGACAACAATAGCCGTATATATATACACACTCCTTGATACGCGACCAATCGATTTCATTTACTTTCTAATCGACTCCTTCCGCCGTAACGATCGCTCGTTACTCCGCTTTTTGAATCGACTCATCTCCTCCGATTTCGCCCTTTCGCTCGAGACTTTCATGCCTCGCTTCAATTCTGTTTCACAAGTTCGCGTTATGTAGTCCTTTCTTTTCATTTCTCTCTCTCTTACTTACTTTTTCCTACTCTCCGAGACGCTACTTTTTCATCGGCATGACTTTCGCAACAAAAGTGCGCCGTGAGACTTGTCATTATGCGTTAGCAAGTTACGCAATCCTGCGATGATAATAACGACGGAACTGATACAGCGTCGAACGACGGAAGTAGCTTTAATAGTATACTATTGTGAGCCGTCTTTGAAATTCAATTGCGCTTTGGTATAATGAACGATCTTGCATTTGGATGTAAGCGTTAATTAATCGTCTGCAATTTTGCGTTGCTATGAGGGGAATGCGAAGGTTTGCTGGTTTTAATGGTTTTATGCACTTTAGAGATGTGGGTTATGGTGTATAGTGTACTTAAATTCATTAAGGAAACTTGGTTTTACCGACGGAGCTTTCTTTATGGTTTTGCTTTCTTTTCGTGTCAATGTGTCTCATTAGTGTCTTAACACTTTTAATTCTGTGTTAGCTAAACTCTCTAAAAGTTACATGTGAACGCGGGACGTATCAACAGCGAAAAAATTGCGCGATGAGGATCATCCGATTTCTCTTGGTATCAAGTTACCTTCTATGGTAATTTACAAAAATTTTGTTTTTATTCTGAAGTTTGTGAAAGCGTTCCCTTTTCATTAGATGTCGATGTTTACTTTTATCAGAAAGTATATTCATGAAATCATGGCATAAAACATACACACAGAACCAGTTCAAAATTTATTGTACAAAATTCAAGCGAAAAAATTATTTTGTACTAAATTTTTTTAACGAGTTAAATCTTGAATTGTTAATAAAACCAGTACACCCGCTTTTAATTTCGTAATAAATAACGTCCATAAAACAAGCACTAACGGTACGTTCCAAAAGCCATTCCAAATGTACAATCACCACAAACCATAATTGTTCGACATACTATTACAATTCCTCAGCAAAAAACTCAATTCGACCTTCTAAACATGTCGCGGGCCACATTCAGCTTTACATAACGGTAATCGCATCTGTTTACTCCTAAAAAACTTCCTTTCCAATTTTTTTCACACACACACACACCTACACCGCCGAAATAAACCTCGCAGGTGCCTCTTTTATCGCTTAACTACTTCGAACACCTAAATTCAAAGCGCCATTAAACCGCTGGCTCTAATTACAACCGTACATTAACATCCAAGTTCTCACGCGTAAAGCAGAAGAAGAAAAAAAAGGAGAAAATGCGCGAGATTCCGCGCGCGAGGATATATAAAAAAAAAAAGGCGCCGCGCGGAAGCGAAGAGAAAATGCAGGACGCGCGGCGTAAAAAGCCGACACACGCACGTAACTCCGCATGAGGACCATTGCAACAATAGATGTAGCCGTGAGGTCCTTGCCACTGTGCTGCTACACAGGCAGCTACTGTACTCCTTCTTTACGAATTCAAATGAGAGACGCTCGAGTGATTTATGCTTCGGTGGTATGAATAATTCAACGAGTGTGTGTATGGGTAAGAGTGTATGTGTGTGTGGCACGCGACTTTTTAGAGCAGGCTGAGACTTCCTTTTCTGACCCATTTGTTGCACTGGGTGATTTGGAATTTGCGAAATTTTAATAACAAATGGCGGTAAGCGATGGGCAAGTTCAAGGATGTTTAATTGTATTTTAAGAAGGTGTTACGATGGCTGTATCGCTGGATTAATGCTGGAATGATGATTAACTGTTCTTTTGCGGCAGTGCGTATTTTAGTATAATATGTAACGTGTTTTTACGTTTCGAATGGTCTGCGTATATTTAACCATCACCTCATCACCGAAAAATCTTAAATAATCATTACGATGAATCACGAATCCTAGAGTCACACTAAACATCTTCCAAATTGTTCCAGAATTTCGCCTCTAGCTTAAGAACACAAAAATGCCTCTACATCGCTTGCATCTTAGTAAGCGTCATAGGAAATTTCCTCGTCGGGGAAGTTTCGGCACACGGAAGACTGATAGAGCCGCCGTCTCGGGCCTCCATGTGGAGGTATGGCTTCGACACGCCGCACGACTATAATGACCATGAATCATATTGCGGTGGATACACGAGACAGTGGCAAACTAACAATGGCAAATGTGGAATCTGCGGCGACGCCTGGGACATCAAACCTGTGAGTTGAACGTTTTGATAACGGTTTTTTTTTAGCTTTTGGTTGAGTTGTGCGAAAAGTTGAAAAGCGGTGGCAGGGAAAAGGAAAACTTTCGGATTACGAATTTTTTTTTATAAATATCGTATTTTGAAATGGTTGGTATAATCTGGCGTATCTAAGAGTTGCGTAAATATATAATCGTGCGTTATTTTTGCAATTGCCGGCAATTTTGATGCAATGTGACGGAGTAGTCGAAATAATTTTCTCAAAATTGTTTATGATGATTGCTAAATTGTTTAATTCGAAAATTAAAATTAAAAGCGTTGGACTTTTGGATGGGCATTGCACTTATTATATAGTAGTTTATAAGTGGTTCTCTATTTAAAATCCACTTTAGAGTAATCTCGGTTCAACAGTATTCAATTCTTACAAAAATCTCATCGTTTAAGAATGAAATTTATAAAATGTAGAAAACTGGATTAGATCATAGTAAACAAATAGAAATTGTTAATTTTTTCAAGAATTTATAAATGTATAAGTGCACTAATACGGTATAAGACAGTTCAAGAAAGCTTTATTTGCTGATACAACTCATGTAATTGATTGATGACGTAATTTTGGTTATATCATTTATGACGATGAAATCAAGCATATAAAATCCTGCGGCAAATGCTTTCATAATGATTATCAGCCTTCTTTTAAAAGATGATACCAACAAGTACTCATTGTCATTTAATTCTATGCCTATTATTAAAATTATTCTGTTGAAAGTTTTTTACTGAGCAATTATAAAATACGTTCATAATAGCTTTATAATATTTCTGTGACTTCTCAAGACAATTCATTAAGTCCATTTGTTGTGGACCAAACAAATTAAAGGATTAACATTCAACTATATAGTCATGGTTTGAGAAAATAAGTTGAATCTAACAGATAAATTAAAGCAATTAAAGCTGTGTTTATTTAGATTGCAATGAACTTATCAGGAAATATTGGGTGATAATGTAAAAATGGACTTATCCATAGATTTATTTCCATTGCGATATTAATTTGTTAAAATTCAATTTTACGATAACGATAAATTAAAAAAAACAGATGTGAAAACTCAATTTTGAAAATCATAGCTTTTTGTTGGAAGCCACAGATTTATTCTAAACTGATACTGGAATTTCTTTGTTATAAGGATTCTTTTATAATAAAATACTATCTTAATCGTAGAAACTTACACTTGGAATTAATGCTTGTCTAATAAATGTTGATGATTCTTATCGGGGATGATTTATAAGCTACTGAAGCAAGAGTTGTGCCTTACCAACCCTGACTTATTCTACTGATAGTTTCTGAACTCTTTGTCTTAAAACTCTTTGTTACATAAAAAAAATATTTACTTTGTAAATTTTGAAGGTTAAAGTAACATTACATTACTAAACCTGAAAGCGCGAAAAATCATCTAAAAGAACTAAGAAATAACTAACTCAATAAGCTAAATAAACTATAAACTAACAGTATAAATTACGTACTTTACGTAAAATTTCACATCATTTTCACTCTTCAAGATCTAAACAGTACTCTATCCCCTAAACAATCAATCATTCACTTGCTCACTCTCAAACAGCCCCAAAAATCTTCCCACCTAAACCAATTACAAATCTCTTTTTTTCAACCAAAAAACACCAACAGCCCCGAGCCCACGAGACCGGCGGCAAGTACGGCAACGGCGTCATAGTGCGCCGCTACAGAACAGGCGCCGTGATACCAGTGCGAATCGAGCTCACCGCCAACCACCACGGCTACTTCGAGTTCCGGGCCTGTCCCATGCGCTACCGTAACCAGGAGGTGGACCAGGCCTGTCTCGACCAGCACCTCCTCGAGGGTGAGAACGGCACGGCTCGGTATTATCCCGGCGAGGGTAACCGGATTTTCGAGGCCTACTACAAGCTGCCTGACGATTTAACTTGCGCGCAGTGCGTCTTCCAGTGGAGATACGTGGCCGGCAACAATTGGGGAGATTGCGGTAATGGAAAAGGTAGGATGTTTCGAGAGGTTTTAACGTTTTGAAAGCGTTTGCTTGTTGGGTTTGTGTTTTGAATTTAAGCGAAGGTTTATGGTTTTTTGGGTAATCTTGGAGAGTTATTTGAATGACGGGTAATGGCTAAGTAGCGGGAAATCGAGCTTGTATGATAAAATGGGAGTGTGTATTCAATTTTGGATACATTTTTTTTTAACTAATTAAAAAAAAAGTAAAGTATTAATTAAAGTTTAATTTAAAGTTAAACTGTATTTGAATTAGAAGCTGGTGTCAGATTGTCAGAACTAGTTTTGAATAAAAATATAATAAAAAAATAGTAAATATTATATAATTCTAAGATTTATATAATTTCAAAAGTCATATAATTCCAGCAAAATACAATTGCTGTACATAAAACTTTTGGTTATCTTTGACTATTGGCAAATTATATTCAAATATTTAGATTTTATTAAAATCCCTAAATCTCTATTGCATAATTTTTACGATGGATAAACGTCGAGCTCATGTAATAATGCATTGTAATTCAGATAAGGTATATGTATATCTAGAGAAAGCGTTATTAATATATATCTCAAAAAGTGTCCGCGACCCATATTGCGTCATTTCGAAAGCAGTAGAGTTGAGACGTGAGGTGTTAGCGACTGCAACACGTTGACCCATGCTTTACCTTGTGCAATAAAGTTTCCTTCCTAAACTTTTACGAGTGACTGTAAAATCTGAAAAGAGGTTTTCAGGCTCAAAAAGCATAAACTTTAGCTTTGTTAACTAAGCTTAAACTTTAGCTTTGTTAACTAAGCTTAAACTTTAGATGTTTTGTATAAAAGCAGATGTCTTAGTTTTAGGTCCGACTGAGTTTAATTAAATGCTTAGTTTAAAAAACATTAAAGAAACAAATGATTTGAACTTTTGAACATTTTACGGTTTACAAGCAATCAATTTTTATTATATAATTTTTGCTAACATTTGTGCTTCAATTTTTTATAAAATAAAAAATTACTGCTTATTGGAAATTTATTTCATAACGTGATTTCGTAATTCAATTACAAATATTAGTGGTGCAAAAACGTTTTTCCGTTTTAATTTCTAATTTTTACAGTAGAGAAAGAAAAACTCTTACATAAATTAATATAAAGAATTTTCGTTGCTTTTCAGAGCATTGTAATCAAAGATTAATTTGTTATTGAACTCATAATATTTCTGTACTAATTATTTTTTATTATTTTTGTTTAAAAAATCGTTATCAAATTGCTCTTAAAAATATAAATGTTTATAGAGTATATACAATATATATTAATTTTTCATTTCTGAATAAAGCTAACAAAAACTGAAAAATCTAATTTGCAGGCGCTGTGGGCTGCGGACCCCAAGAAGAGTTCCGTGCATGCGCCGACATAGCGATCGGCGACGACGAGGCCGCCTTGCCGCCTCGACCTCGTCCACCGAAGAGACCTACGACACCCTCGACCGCTGGCATCCCGACTTCGACCGAATCCAGCGACTACTCGCCCGATTACAGCGGGCCCAACTGGCTGTTCAATCTCATCATCGCCGGTACGTGCCTCTTGGTTGTCCTGGCCATCTTGGCACTGCTTTACACGTACTACTATCACGCTGACCGGGCGAAGAAGTGGCTCATGGCTAGGAGACTTCTGAGCCCCGAGCAGCAGCAGCAACAACCACCCGTCGCCCCGCCGCGGCACAAGAAACACTATACCACGACTGCCAATCAAATGCAGATCTAAATTTCGATCCTGACTATACATATATTGCATATACATAATCTTTGGAAACAAAATGCTCGGAAAAGACTTGTCACGGTTTCGAAAGAAACCGTCCAGTATACTCGTAATTTTTTTTTTTATAAATCCTAGGCTGTAAAAAGAAGGATGCGCATATTGTTATGTTTGAGGAAAAGAGCGTGCAATTAGTAATACACACATTTTATACCTAGCATTGTACTGCTGTGTACGTGTATATATATACGACTGAATGTATTAATATTAAACGTATTTATTTTGTAGCAAAAGTCGCTTTATTTCATGCTTTAATATTTTTGTATTATTCACGTAGCTAGACTGTAGTTTACGTGATACTTTTTTGTATAAGTAGTTCATATACATCGCTATAATATGTACATACATACAACTTTTACGATAGATTGCTATTACTTTGCGAATTTTTATTTGGTTACACGTTACCTTAAAATCCTAAAAAATCGTTAAATTGTAGTATTGTACTTTATTCATTTTTGTATTAATCTTTGAAATACATAAAAAATTCATTTTTAAAAATAGTTTTGAATTATAAAAGAATTTGCTTTTCTGTTTACAGAAATAACAACTTATAGTTTTATGTTTACTTCTATTTATAATTCAGAGATTTTTTAAGATTTTAAGTACTCCTTATTAATCTCAATATTTTCGTAAAAAACTTATAATTAGTTTTCTTATTTTTTGTTAAGAAGCATATTTCTAAAATCAGCATTAGACATTGGTTGTGAAACTCCATTACCAGAAACTTCATCACTTTTAGTATTGATAGTTTTTTGTTTTATGGTTCGAGGTATCAGTGATAAAACACTTTTAGGATTACCGAAAGTCGACCTACTGGTTGAAGAACCACCAAGAGACTTGATTAAATGTGAATCATCACCGCTTGGTACATGTTTACGCGGTGGTGGTTGGCTTATTGCTACACTAATAACTTTATCTTCAATAGTCATTCCGTCTGTCGCTACTAAAGCTTTAGCTGCACTGGTTTCATCTTCAAAATCTACATATGCCAAACCTTTCGAGTGACCATTGCGGTAAGTTACTAATCTTATGTCTTTTAATTTTCCGTGGACCTTAAAAATTTCTTCCAACTGTTCTTTGGTGGTAGTTGGAGACATTCCTACAAGAAAAAAAAGAATTTTTATATATAATTTTATACAAATGTAAACTTAATTAAATAATTTTAGAAATTATTAATTTATTTTTTTTTTATTTTAAATTCAAATTTAAAAAATTTTATAAACTATTCAAGGCATACTATTAAAAATATTTTAAAAATGTTAAAATTTAGATATAGCATACCTTTAACGAAAAGTTTATTTTTTTCTAAGTTAGTCTTGTATTTAAAACCAGAGCCCCTTTTTGTTTTATCAGGATCACATCTTGATACAAACATTGGTCGTCCATTTATTCGGACTCTATCGAGCTTGAGAGCTTCTTCTACTGCTTCCTAGAGTGAAAATAAAATGATTAAGAAATTACTTTTATCACTAGATTTTTTTGTATAACTATTTTACAGTAAAAAGTTCAACTTACTGGGCTACTTAATTGTACATAACAGTATCCCTTACTACGTCCTTTATAATCTTTAATCATTCTAAATAAAGTTATAGGACCAGCTGGTTTTAAGGCTTCTCGAATTTCTTCTTCGGTTGCTGTATAATCTAAATTACTCACAAATACAGTAATTATATCATCCACTTCATGTAAATTGTGTGCATCTTCTTCCATTTTCTCTTCCTTTGATTCTTCATAACCTGGAGGTGGTGCAACTTTTGGCTTAGTATCACTTTTTACAATATCAGAAGCCGATGTATTTTTTTCTGGGTTAAAAGAACTTTCTCTTAATATTGGTTTAGGTTTTTCAACCTTTTTGATTTTGGATGCAGAAGCACCTAACGTTTTCCATTTTCCACCGTCGTCTACTTTTCTCTTTCCTGCTTTTTTACTTATTGATTTTTCTTCGTGCACAGTAGAATATTGTTGAGATTTCATTCTTTCTTCAGCTGCTTTTTCAAGACGTTCTTTAGTCCTTACTTCACAAGTTTCCATTTGTTCTAAGGTTCCTTCATCACGTTCAAAACTAATCCAAGCATTTGCAATACTTTCTGGCCAATCTTTAACAGATGCTAAGGCTTTTTGAAAAAGTTTTCGCAGATGTTTTGTATCACCATAACATCTGAAAGTAAAAATATTTATTTGAATATTATAATTTAAATAATTAAAAAATCTTAATAAATAAATTCAATAAATTGAATAATAATCAGTTTATTATTAAAAATTACCTTTCTAAAGAAATATATTCTAACCAGCTTGCAGCTGATTCTGAATGACCTTGTGACATAATATCTGACCACAATGATCGAGCTTTTTCCATATCATTAGCATGAATTGCTTCAGTCCTTGCCCAAAATTGTAAAATATCACAACTTGGATCTCCTTCAAGTCCAAAGGTTGCTAAATGATCACAAGCTCTATTGAATGCATTTCTAAGAATTTCTAGTTGCTTATTTTCATCTCTGCTGGTATCTAATCTATCATCAATTCTACGACGTAAATATTCAAGATACGTCATCCAAAGATTTTTGTATTCTTCAGCAGTAGAAAATCCAACTGCAAGAGCATTTTCAATAAGATTTTGTACATCAGATAAAGGTTTTTTAATTTTCTCATAAAACCTAATCCAATTTTGCCATATTTTAGCATACCATGGGACATTTCTTACTGCTCTTGCATAAACTTTTTCAGTAATATCATCTATTTTGATTCTATTTTCCACATAATGTATATAATCTTCCCATAAGGTTGGTTCAAGACTTATATCTGCTACAGCACGTTCATAAAGTACTGTAACTCGTCCTGGATCCCCCTTCTGTTTTTCAAACATCAAATATGCTTTATAAGAGTCAAACTGCTCAGTTTTATTATGAGCAGTTTCAATTTTTTCTTCAAATGGTATACGTGTATTCAATTCTACTAAGGCTCTTTCGTAACCACTTTTGATTACATTCTCATTTTCAGTACAGTCGCAACCTTCTGAGGATCGCCATATTCCATATTCTTCGAAAGTTCTTTCCATACCAAAAAGTGGGCAAGCCAACTGACGTCGATAAAGTTTCCCAATTCGGTTTATTTGATCTTGCTTTTCAGGATCAGAAGAGTCCATCTTAATACAAATAATAAAGTAATTTTTAATGATTTCACTTAAAGAAATGAAAAAATTATAAATCATATGAAAAATGAAATTAGATTACTCACCATTAGTGCTATGAAGTTTTCAAACTCTCTGAAAGCATCCCAAATTAAAGCTCCTTTCGTAATATGCAGTCCAGCTGCAGTTAAAGCTCGCTCAAACAGATTTCTAATCTTTTCAGTTGTTTCTTTCTCTGTGCCCAATCCTGTGCTAAACTGTAAGTACTCCAACCATACCTCAACAGCTAATAAAACAATAAAACAAATTTTTAATATATCATTTCTTCCACCATTGGTACATCAGTTTTCAAAAGTAACTAAACAACTAACAAAAAATACTCATAACATAAAACAAAATCTCCTCTTCCAAGCCAAAACAACAAAGTACTTACAAAGGTAATCCGTAACAGCTCGCTCGCAGAGCTTCATAACAACAAGTTTCTCCTCCAGAGTCATAGCGAGCTTCATCTCGTCTCTCAGCCAAGCCAGCCAGAGCTCAGGCGTAAGCGGATACTTTGAACTCATGTTCTCCCTCGCAATTCTAAGCTTATCCAGCTCTCCCAACTTATGCAGCTTATCAATCAGCAGCTTATGAGCCTCATAATCATAAGGATTATCAGCCAATGCGCTCTCGATCAGCCGAACCTCGGCCCTCTCCGCCTCCTCGGCTGCATCGTCATCCTCGTCATCCTCATCACTATCCTCGCTCTCATCACTATCTTTACTCTCCTTATCCCCGGCCTCCGGCTTGTCGGCCTCGCCGTTCTCCGACTCGCTGTCCAGCACCTCGTTTTCGTCGTCGATCTTCTCGTCGGCGTCGACGCCGATCTCATCGTCGGACGTGTCGGCGAGCAGCTTCCTCTCGTTCTCCTCCTCGTCCGCCGCGTTGCCCATATCCATTTCTTCCTCCATTGTCGCTGGCGAGATCTTTTGCAGTGAGATTCGGGGAGAGGCGAGGAGTAAAGATTGTATTTTGTTTTCGCCGACAATGGATAGCCACCGCGCGGAGACTCGCGCTTTTTACCGTGCGGTTAGGTTATGTCCGTTTGTTGTCGAGTTTTTCAGTTTTTCAGCACGACGGAGAGCGGTCGGCCTTTCTCCGCGCCGGGGACCGCGCGCGGGTTTATTCTGCGCACTGGATAGTGCGCATATGGGATTGTGCTCCGAAATTTTTAATTTTGGAGCGGATTTATTTTTGGAGGTAATGATGAGTTTACTTTTGTTCATTGTCTCAGTTATGAAAGAAGGTTTTAGAATTAGTTGAAATTAGTTCATGCACTTGTCTATAAATAGTAATTAAAATAATTCAATGAAATTTTACAGAATGAAAATTTTTATAGTGCATTAATTGAATAATAAATTATGAAATTTTTTTGTGCCAATATGATTATTTCTGTAAAAATTATTTTTAACTAATCATTCAGTAGAATTTTCTTTTTTAAAAGGGATATTTATATTAACATTATTACTAATATAATTAATAAAAATTACGCGAGCTTGCAGTTTTTTGTTACAAAAAAGAAAATTTATAACAGTAAAATATTCAACATATAATACGTATACTTACGCAATATCATTTCATTTATTCGATAATACATTTATTTCATAAATATTAAAATTCATTATACAATTAACTTTATTAAACGATTAGCTCTTTAATTAGGTCGAATTAAGCAGTGCACACTTTTTACTTGCTGATCATGCAAATCATGCAAGTACGAAACTGACGACGCGTATTTAAGAAAACAAAATTTCTCGCCAGTGCAAGTGTTCATATGCTAATTGTAGCTCGATATATGTAAAATTTATTCTGAAGTTCTTAAAAACGCAAGTCGTAAGATAGAAAAGAATTGTTCATTGTTTTACTTTTATTTGATAGTTTGCTCTCAATAATTAAATAAAGTACGGTGAATTTTGTGACGTAAAAGATGTAAATAGTGAAATGATAAATAGAGGTGAATGTTTTTCTAAAAAAGATTTAAGTATATAATAAATATATATACGTATGTATAAAGATTATGTAAAATTTGTATGATATAATTTAAAAAATAGTAATAAATTTTTTAAAATTGCTGTGAGCATTTCTTGTATATACTTTATAGGTTTGCCAAATTAATTTTATTTATGTATAATATATATCTGGAATCGATACTTTTAATGATTTAAAGTTTACCTCTTCTATAAAAATTTATGTTACCCCGACGGAAATGGAAAATGTAATTAATGCAAGAAATTGTAAATCTCTCTAATTATTATTACAGAAATTTATACTTTCTCTTATAATTTAATTATATAACTAAAATATTTTATTGCTTTAAATAAATTTTTTTATATTTATGTATATGATTAAATATAATTTCAAAAATTTTTAAAATAAGATATACCTGATTATTAGAGAAAAAGTAAATGAACGTAAAAAATATGTATAGATATAAAAAATTTTAAAAACGTTTAAGTGTAATATATATTTCATTTACTACCTGTAGATAGAGATATTATTTATACACTTCCTACATCTGCTGGGGTATAGTAATTGACTATATTTTTTGTAACTTCTGTAGTATAACTAGATATCTATATACATATTGATGAACAACATAAACAAACATAAATAAATGACATTGTTTATATATTACTTATGATATATTTTTTGTTTCATTGTTATCTTATAATTTAATTTTGTTAATAGATGCAAAGAAGAAATATTATAAATACAACAGGTGTTCAAAAACATTTGGATGTTCAAGTAATAGATTATCTAATCGATTAAATGTAAGAAAGAAACTGCCATTGGTAAGTATATTTTATTTAAAATTATTAAATTTTAACGATCTATAAAATAAAAAAAAAATTAAATTGAATTTAATATTCTCAAATTTAATTATGTATTTGTTATTTGTTGTTTCATATCAGTAATTGTAATATTTTTAAAATTTTGATCGCATATTTTTTGTTTTTTATGTTGCTTAAACAAAAAATAAAATGCTTTATTTATTAATAAAAATTGTTAACTACTCTAATAATTTAAATGTTATAATGCTTAGTGCAATCGCAAACGATGTTATAAACACTATACAAGAAGATATTATTAATTAAGTAATAATTACACACGAAAGTCCGATCTTAAGATTTTGAGAAGAAACTTTTATCTTATAAAATTTGAGGAAAAGGACAGCTTAAAATTATTTTAAAAACGAAGACCTCGGTGGATTTTCTTTAATAAGAACGTTAAGGTAAATAAGGGTAAACATTAATTAATATGTATTAATGAATTTAAGTTTACTAATACATTGAACATATATCTTCCATAAGAGATCAAATTAAAAAAAAAAATTATAATTTTTAATTTACAGCCGAATACTAAGAATATTAAGGAAATGATTACTCGTAGTAAGAGTACTTGTTAATAATTACGAAATGTGAATTCGTACGAAAATGTTGAAAGACCACGCATTTATACACTTTATTTGATATCAAAAGTACGTATTCTCCAAAATATCATGATGCGTAAAAATTAACAACTACTGAATTTTTCATTCACAGCGTTTCATTCAAACGTTAAAAATGCGGCGCTCAGTCTACAAGATTGGATTTTTCATATTAACAGTTTCATTGTTCGTCAATATACATTGCCAGTGTCCGGAGTTTTTTCGATACTTTCGCAACGAGACCACCGAAGAAATCATAGGAATCGTCGAGATTCCAAAACCTCCACAAAATGTTCCATTGAATCTCTGTGTGATTCTGAGTGTGGCTACAGTTTTACCAACAGTGAATTTTGTTTAAACTATAAATAATTTCGAGGATTTTTGTATGTATTTTTTGTTTTTCAATCTAAATTTCTGTTTTAGAAATACGTAGGACGCATAGAATTAGCGAAATCAAGAGAAGACTCGATTCGGGCAGTTTTGCAAGGTTCGTCTCTGTTTTATCGAATTTACTTTCCCGTGAGACATCCGATCCCTGTGGTTGTGAGGATTTCATTGAATGATGTTCCATATTGTCTAGGGCAACCAGGTAAGATATGAGCAAAATTTGCAATAAATTTAACAGTTTATGTTAATAAAATTATAATTTAAAGAAATATTTCTTTTACAGCTATGGGTGTTGTCGTAACGTCGATCAAAATGGAGCACACTTTGTGGTATCCTCGGTACATTCCACTCACAAAACAACTGCTTGATTTTATAAGTAATCACACGAATTCATCATCAATCCCTGAAAATTTGTTTTTCCCTCCAGTCACGTCGACACCACCTCCCGTTTTGGAAGAAAAAGGAATACAATCGTCAACATCAGCACCGAATACTTTTCATTTCATTCATGCTTTCAAACATGGCCTAGTCGAAAACGCATGTGGCTTAACGAGCCTGTCGATCGAGAACAATCCGTTAATCTCGAGCAGCGATTCAATTTCACCGATGATGTGGCCCTGGCTTGCAGCGATTTACTTCATGAAAAGAGATTTGGAGTTTCAGTGTACTGGAAATCTCATCTCTAAGCAGCACGTATTGACAGGTCTTTTTTAAACCTTTTTTTTTAATTGCAAATAAAACATCAACTAAACTTTGACTTTTGCAGTTGCTCATTGTTTAATAGATGAAGATAGAAATGTGCCAATGAATATGCTGTTTGTTTCGTTGGGAAGATTCAACTTGCATGATTGGAACGAACTTGGTTCCTTTAACAGTGATGTAATCAGCTACAAAGTTCATCCAGATTACAAAAATACTCCAAGTGCAGATGCCGATTTAGTTTTAATTAAATTAGCGAATCCTGTTGAATTCACTTCGAGAATCCGTCCCATATGTCTTTGGATGGATAAAATCGAATTAGAGAATATTGTTGGTCAATCTGGCTACGTTATTGGTTGGGGTAGTAGTGGAAGCATTAACCATTTTTCTTCCGAACCTCGTTTATCAAAAGTACCCATAGTTTCACAGGTAAAAATTTAAAAAAATTGTTTTTTTTTTAATTTAGAGTAAGTAACGATATTATTTTGTTTTTGATATTATCTTGTATGTTAGTTTGAAATTATTATAAATTTTGAAAGTTTTGTTGATTTATTTATCGATCAAAGATACGTTACTTTTATGTAGTTTATCACATTGATTTTAGGAAGACTGTCTTCGAAGTAATGTTGCGTTTATAGAAATTACTTCGAATCGAACTTTTTGCGCTGGAAGAAGAGACGGCAGTGGCCCTTGCAGTGGTGACAGCGGAAGTGGTCTTGTAATGTACCATAAAGCCAGCAAACGTTATCATTTACGAGGAATTGTTGCACTATCAATCATGGATGTAAGAACTAGATTTTGTGATCTTGAAGAATATGTAGTTTACATCGACATTGCGAAATATTTACCGTGGATCAGCCAAGAAATGAATACGTAATAAAAATGTATATATTCTGTAACTACAATTCGCAAATTCAATTCTTTCAAGATCTTCGGTAATATATTTTGTTAGTGAAAATATTTATTATTTTTATTGGTTAATTCTAGGAAATCGGATTTCGAATATAAAATTTCGTTTTATACTTATATTTTGTAGCATAAAATAAAAAAAAATTAAAAAAGAATATAACTTGTTATCTCAATTTCTAACATAAAGTAAAGAGTAAGAAAAAAATTTGAGAAAGACATTTTTGTTACTTTTGAATAAAATAAGGAATCGTCGTGAATATAATGAAGGTAAATTTAAATAATATAAAAAAAAAATACTTTTTTATTTCAATGCTACAAATAGGAAAAACTTTTTTATAAAATGTATTAATGAAATAAAGTAGTGTGCTACTTGTGTATTAAAAAATATGCTCCATTAATATTCTAAATAGATTTTTATTTTTGAGTTTAACAAAAATAAAATATTTTGTTTTCAAAAATTATAATTTAAATTAGGTCAAAACATGAAATAAAAAATTGATTAGATTTGAAATTGTATAAATATAAGTATTTGCACGTGAAGAATGTAAAGAAGCAATTCCAACTGTGTAGATATGAAATTGGCATGCTTAAAAAGAATTTTTCAATGATCGTCAAATACAACTTGCAGATGTAGATTTTAAGTAAGAATCTCGAATAATCGTAAAATTAGATTATTTTATTGTCCCATTGGAAAAGTGTATCGAAATTAATTACTCTGTATTATTATACACAATTTCACTCCAATATAGTGACTTTCATAAAATGACAGTATAAAATTTATATTTTATATATACTCTATGAAGATGGAGGCGTGTCGGGTTGGAAGCTTTGCTTTGCAATTGCTCCTAAGACGATTTCTGCACTGAAGACACCTGAAATGACATGTATGAATATAATTACGTCAATATTAACAAGTAAATTTAATTATTTAAAAAAGTGACTGCTTTCAGACTTAAACTAGACGAGTAAGCTTTTGTTGTGACTTTAAACTAGATGAGTAAGGACTGTGCTTTTTAAAATCAAAGATAGCACTTTTTTCAAAAAATATTTTTTATCATCATTGAACAATCACTGGATTTAATTTATTTAAGTAACTTTATGTAACTTCGACATTGGACATAATTGCGATACTTACTGATTTCTGCTCGAAGAACATCAGCGAGTAAGTGCAAATCATTTTCTACGGTAACGATTATATAATCTAATTTTCCATTATTCATCTCCTGAATTTGAGCAAGTGATCTTCTTGTTTTCTCCATTGTACCACCGGCGCTTTCGATGATTTCTCCCATAGCTGATGGAGAAGGTATGACACTTGGCGTTACATAAAATGTTTTTCCCTGTGATATCAAATTAATAAAAATAAATATTTAATTTTAATAAAACATAGAAATATTAGTAAATTTAAATAATAAACACAAAAGTAAAAAATTACCTTAAGTAAACTTCCCCGGTTAGGACTAGCTAGTACTTTTTCAATATTGCAACTAAAATTCTTTTCAAACTCAGGATCACTCAGCGTATATGAACTTTCTTCAACAAAAGTATTTTTTGCGGAACAGTCAAGCAACCATTGTAAACTCACAATATATTTACATCGAGATAAACAACAAAGAAGTTTTACTGTTCGCATTGGAGCATTCATCACCAAATGCGTAGCATCTCTCCAGCTTGCAGCAAGTGCACCACCCAGTTCTCTAATACGCTATAAAATACAATGAATAAATTGTTTTATTAAAACACAAAAAAGTTTAAATTTAATTCACATACAAATTTTTACTTACTTTCGCGTGTTTCTTTGGACTAATACCAGAAAATAATATTCTAGGTTGTTTATCGGGAGGTGGAGGATCTGGATTACTAATAACAATTGGTTCGTCAAGACCCAATAAATGTGGATCTTTATTTGACATTGGTCCATCTAGTTTAGGTTTTTTGTATTTTCTCATTGCATTAGGACCTTGTCCAACTTGTTTTACCTTATCATATGATTCTTGCGTTATGTTTATTGGCATTTTCCATGCAGCTAAAAAGTAAAATTATCTATTTAGAAACTATAATTTTAACTAATTAATGTATAAAATTATGAGGAAGAACTATTATACCCATGAGATGAGGCACAAGTGAATAATCTAATCTAAACGGATTTCCTAAGCTAAATTGTTGATATTTAGGTGCATCAGATTGATGCAATGCAGTCATCTGACCACAAAGCAAATCGGTTAGCCATTGAGCATTGACGACACCAGTTTGCCATTCTCGAGCTCTTTTATACTTTGGTCCATCAGGTCTAAAATATATTATATATAATTAATATTAAGAAATTCCTATTTACTGTTTTGTCTAGATTAAAAATATTATGTGCAATAATTATCAGGTTTAGTAAATATAATTAAAATGTGAACTTAAAAATTTATGTTCTATGAATCATTCAGAAGAATAAACCACTTTTATTAAGTAGATTTATTTTTTGTAGTAAATCTAAGAAATTGATTACTTTTTTATAGAAAAAGTTATGTACTATTTCTTTTAACTTATTTTAGCAAAGCTCATAAAATAGATATAAAATTGAAACATACCTTCTGCAAACAAGTAACGTATTGTGCCGAGAAAAATATTTGGTAAACTTTGCTCCTACTGCCTCTAACATAAACTTTACTTTTGCTCGCTCTTCTCCTTCGAATCCTGACAAAGATATAATCTGTTTGCCGCATGGTAGGTCGGTCAAGCCGAACGGAGTGGGGAAATGAAGCGCATGCCAAGGTGGAAGTACTTGTTGCTTATTAACGACATCCGAGAGCCAGTGAGCGCTCACACAACGTTTTCCCTCTCGAAGTGCCTGCACGACTATCGGGTGCTTTTGCGTAATCGCCAAGACATGGGTTGCTCTCGCACAATACTGCGGTTCCACTTCTCCTCCGTGCCTCTCGATGACTTGCTTCCAAACCGTCACTTCATCTGGACTTTGCGTATCGTACTCGACAATTACAAAAATACAGCCAAGTAAGAACAAGTCTGGTGGAACTGTTATAAAATATATTTTTTACTTCATGGAAATATAAATTTTTAATTAGAAAAATTACAAATATTAATATTTGAAAATTAAAAATTTTTGTTCTCTTAAATATTTATTATTATTTATTTATTATTTTATAAATTGAATAATACTGACGTTTTAAATTTGGATTATGCCCATAAAATTGTGCCTTGGGCTGTTGTACCGCGGATGGAGCACAAGGCATTTTGACCGGTCCACCAGGAGGTGCGCCATTTGTGATATTTCCCAAGGTCCTCCTCTGATAAGCGGCTAGCAGTTGAGGATCTTGGGATGGAGGAGGAGGAGGCCTATGTTGAGCAGTCATAAGTCTCAATTGACCAGCTGCACTCCCTTCTGCTGTTCCACCTTGCAACCTATTAGTGAGCATATTTGCCAGAGCTGTTTTCGTTTTGGCGTTCACCACGAGCTGCTGATCAGCTGGTATTTGTGCATTGCCAGGTATAGGTGCCATCGTTGCATCCTGTTGAACGACTTGCTGTTGTTGTTGTTGTTGTTGCTGCTGCTGCTGCTGCTGTTGTTGTTGTTGTTGTTGTTGCTGCTGCTGTTGTTGTTGTTGCTGCTGCTGTTGTTGTTGCATTTGTTGTAGCTGCTGCATCCTAGCTATTTGTTGCTGCTGTTTCTGCATATGTAATTGTGCTAGCTGTTGTTGTGTCAAGGGTTGACCTTGCTGAAACTGTTGATTTTGAGCAACTTGAGGACCTTGCGGCGATTGTCCAGCTGGAACTATTACTTGATTACCAGCATTTATTGGTGCTAACGCAGGCGGCTGAACGATAGGATGCATTTGTGTTGGTTTTTGTCCAGGGGCGGTAGCAACCTAAAATTATATTAAAATACTTTAGTTGAATAAAATTCAAAATTCCAAGAATTTTAAAAGTTTGAGATTTCAAAAATTTTTTAAATATTTGTATGATGAGAAAATCAAATATTTTTCAAGTACACATAAACCATTCAAAAAGCATTATAAAATTTTAAATTAAAAAAATTAAACTTATAAATTTTAGTATAAAAAATTACTTGTGGTCCCATCATTTGTGGTCGAGGCTGCGAAACCCACTGAATTCCTCCTGGTTGTCCAGGCTTTCCAGGACTCCGAATAACTGCAATGTGTGGTCCCTGCTGTTGCGCTTGACGCTGAATATGGCGCTGAAATAGTAGCGTTTTTTGTTTTTGAATTTTTTGTATGAATTGCGCTCTTTGTTGTGGATCCAGTTGCTGTAGCTGTTGATGTGTTTGCGCATCCAACTGAATAAGTTGCCTTGGAGGTTGTGAAGGCTGTTGTGCCCATTGAGCTCCCGGTCTTTGTTGCCCCGCTAATTGTTGTTGTTGCTGCTGCCGTTGTAATTGCAATTGATACTGTTGCTGTTGCCACTGAGCGTCTCTTTGAACCATAAAGTTTTGCTGATTCGGACCTATAAGCTGCGTTGGCGATTGTTGCTGCAACTGACCTTCCCGAATAACAAACTGTTGCGAACTTTGTGGCGCCGACTGTTGAAGCTGTTGTGAGATTTGTTGAATCTTTTGCTGCTGCTGAAGTAGTAGCATTTGTTCTGGTGTTAATTGCTGTTGTTGTTTTTGAACTGGATTTTGTTGCTGTAAGCCCATCTGCTGAGGTTGTTGTTGATTTAAGTGAACTTGTTGAGATAGTAGTTGCTGCTTTTGTTGCAGAACTAGCTGTTGTTGAGATGTTAATTGCGACGCCATTTGCTGTGGCCCTAATTGCTGTTGTGGTCCCATCTGTTGTTGAGGTCCTATGTGTTGCTGAGGTCCTAACTGCTGTTGAGGTCCTAGTTGTTGCTGAGGTCCCATCTGTTGCTGCGGTCCTAATTGTTGTTGGGGGCCCAATTGCTGTTGAGGTCCTAATTGTTGCTGTGAAGTAATTTGCTGTTGAGGTATCATTTGCTGTTGTGTTATCTGCTGCTGGACCATTTGCTGTTGGGGCATCATTTGTTGCTGAGGCGCCATTTGTTGTTGTGGTGCCATTTGTTGTTGCGGTGTCATCTGGGCTTGTGAAGTCAATTGCTGTTGAGATACCATTTGCTGCTGCGTTTGCATTTGTTGTGGCATCATCTGTTGCTGTGATATTTGTTGTTGAGGAGCCATTTGCTGCGTAGGTGTCATTTGTGACTGTGATGTCATTTGTTGTTGCGTTATCATTTGCTGCTGAACTTGCATCTGTTGCTGTGGCATCATTTGCTGTTGTGGTGCCATTTGTTGTTGTGGAGCCATTTGTTGTTGTGGTGCCATTTGTTGTTGAGGCATCATTTGTTGTTGAGGTAACATTTGCTGTTGTTGCATCATTTGCTGTTGAGGCACTATTTGCTGTTGAGGTAATTGTTGTTGGGTGTTCATCTGTTGCTGTGTGTTTATTTGCTGCTGAGTGTTTAACTGATGTTGTAACATTTGTGTATTAACCTGCTGTTGAGACACTATACTTTGAGGACTCATCATAGGTGCTTGACTCATTTGTGTTTGAGGAGGCATCTGAATCATTTCTTGCTGTTGGTTTATTAGTTGCTGCTGTGGTTGATGTAAATTTTGTGAATTTACCATTTGTGAGGTAGGAACTTCTTGTTGTGTTGGTGATTTCATAGGAAGCATTCCACTTGTTTGAGCTCCTGGAGAGTGCCATCCGCTCTGCTGTACAGAATTTGGTACTGAAGAAACTGGAATACTTGCTGTAGTGTGTACAGCTGTGCTTGTTGGAGCTGTTGTCCATTGAAACTGCTGCTGCTGCTGTTGTTGCTGTTGCTGTTGCTGCTGCTGCTGGGGCTGGTGTGATTGTGCTTGCTGTTGCTGCTGTTGTTGAGGCTGTTGTACGTGCTGTTGTTGGGATTGTTGCAGTTGCTGCTGTTGCGGAGGAGGAGGTTGAGGAGGTGGTTGCAGTGTTTGCTGCTGTAAAGATGGATCTGGAATATCAGCATTGCTTGATGTATTTGAAGGATGATAAGCTGGAGAAGAAGTTGATGTTACAGTTTGATTTTGAGACATTGTTTGAGATGTTACTACTGGTTGTGGCTTTTGTTGGTTCCATGGCATCCGCTGCTTTAACTGCTCCAGCATAGCTTTCGTACGATCTTGTTCTTCTTGAACTGTATTATTTTCAACATCTTCATCCATAAACCCTGTGATTAAAGCTGTAGAACTATTTGGTGATGGATTTACCAAAAGTTTAGGATGAAACTCTGATTCACTCACAAGACTTCCTTTTTTACAACACTCTATAACCCAGTCAGGAGTTACAATATGCATTTGATGCCTTGAAGCTGTTTCATATTTTGCTCCACTGGCCTTAGTAACTATTAAATGAGTGCAAAAACGATCTAATCTTAATTGGCACTTGCCTCCCTGAAGCGTTATCATAGCCCATAATGCTTTGCTGTCTGCTCGACTGACTTGTGATATACACGCTTTTACACTGGAAAACAATTGATTCTCCTCGGGTGAAAAATAATGAGTTCTGACAAATATTGTTAAAGAATCAATAAATTCAGTAGAAATTAATTAAAATCATTCAACTATAAAAATAATGTATGAAGTGAATACTTTAATATTAAAAATTGATTGCTTTGCATTACAATTATATTGTTAAATTAGATTAAAAAAAATATGATTAAATCATCAAAATCGTTCAAATTAAAATTTATGATTATAATAAAATTATGTCTTAGATTTAATAAACAAACACAGTATTGAGTATAAAAGGATACGGAAGAAGCTTTTTGCATTTTATGGAAAATACGATCCAATCTTGCGTGACAGCTGGGATTTCATACAAATCTTTAGCTGCAGAAATGTCATTCTCTAGAGCTTCAAAACCTGCGATTAAATGAGTAACATAATCGCTAAAATAATTTGATCTTTCAGCTCCTCCTTCTTGTAGAAGATTTAATATCTGAAATAATAATATTCTGATTAAAGCATATCAACTTTGATTTTACTAATATACTTTTCACAAACTTTTGAAAATATATCAAATAAATTAAAAGCAGAATATACTTAAATGCTAGGATGAAAATGTACTAAAAAAATAATAGAATAAACGAAAACTATTTAGAACAAATAAATAAAATAATTGCACTTGTTGGAAAAAATCAATAAAGTTGTCAACAAGAAAAACCCTACTGATGTCAACAATAGATTCTCCAAATAAAAAAAAATACCTAGAATCCGAAAAACCAAAAGTTCTGCTCCAGACTAACTAGCGAAATCCTCATAAACATGAGAGAAGGAAAAAGACGCTAGATTCCCTAAGCAAGGCGAGAAATTGGCAAAAGCAGACTTACCTTGGGATCAGCCTCGCCGCTGACGTAGTATTTGACATTGGCGAAAAGCGTACCGTCGAGCTTCAGTTCCTCGAGACCGGCACGAATGTCGCCCATTTTGAGTGGCGATAAGTCGCGGCCCTTCGGCGCACCATAAGAACCCAGAGGAAAACGTCACAGCCGATTGGCTTCGCTTGTGGCTGTGTATGTGCGCGCTTTGATAACCCCCAGAGAGCCGAGCAATTCGCGCGCTCTCGCCGCGTCGGCTTTGTTATTATTATGATCGGGGAGCGCGCGCCGCGGCGGTCCTGTCGTCGTCCGAGCCTGCGTGCTGTGTTGCACTGCTCTCTTTCTCTTTTTGAGGTTAGGTTGAGCTAGTTATGAGGACTGAAGTTTTTCGCGCGTGCGAGCTTAGGCGAGGTGCCACGCGGGGGCGTTTGTGGGTATTCGATGAGTCGATGAGTCGATGCGACCGGTGGTTTGTTCGAGGGGGGTGGTTTTTTGAAAGTTTTCTTTCCAACGGTTTTTGCACTGAGGATCTGAGAGGTCGAGAGGGTGAGTGTTCTTAAGAAATTTAGAAATTGTTGTAATTGAATTAGGTGAATGTTAATCAGTTAATTGCGTTAAAAAGTTAAAGTGAAAATTACAACAAGATATTGCGATATGTTAAATATAAAACTTTATTGCTATTATTTTTTACTGTGCAAATACTTCGTAGATACTAAAGATTTTCAAGAAATCTCGTCGATAATTTTATCAGCCTTCTTTAAAATCAGGTATTTTTTATGAAAAAAAAACATCTAAAATTGATTGTGAATACTCAAAATTGAATGTAAATTGGAACACTGTGTAATACTACTAAAATTATTATATAAACGAAACACTAGTGATCCACATAACACTGAACTTGAGTGTTTTTTCGGTAAGAAATGCAAGGTTAAAACAATATACTCTTAAGCTTTTCAACACCATATTCTTTTCTAAAATTACTAATTCCGTGAATTTCCAAGATAACTGAATAAGTCGATTCTTTGAAAATCTAATATACACCGATTTTAGAACAGGTGGGGGGAGGAGGCGGGGGGGGGGGGATCTAAAAGGGTCTATTTCGTTTAAAATTTATAGTTACTGGTTTTGTTATTTATTAAATTAACATGAAATAATGGGATTTCAAACATTTTGAATAAGTCCACCAGAATAATTAAAATAAAATATGCTTTCACAAATTGTTAATGCGTATTAGATATATTTACTTTTGTTCACTTCTGATTTAGTTTACAAGCTTTTAGAATAACTCATGCGTTTTACTATAGTTTGCATCAAGAGATAAGATCTCGGGCGCTCGTGTAAACGTTAAAATGTCAATTTCTCGAAACACGAAAGATTGATTTATTTATAATTACTACGGTAACAGAATTATTTTAGATATAGACTGCTGTAATAGAACATAACGTTTTTAAAACGTTCTAATAAGGTTAAAAACGTTATAAACTTTTAAAAATGTTTTGAATGTATTACGACCTATTCGAATGTATAATTATTATTAATTACATATGTTTTAAATTGAATATTATTAATGATATTTTTTTTGAGTTTTTGAATCATTAAATTGCACATTATCACGTGTACTTGTAAATCTTTGAATAATTATTGAGTTAATATTGGTCAATATTGAGCAATTGTAAATATGTGTAGTTTTTTCTTCTTTAAAAGAAAGACTTGTACACATTTAAAATTTCTCTTTATTAAATAATAATATCCAAACAAAAATATGCATCAGGGTTAAACTATTTGATTTTCTCTCGCAGCGTGGAAAGTAAATCATTTCATCACGCTTTCTCTTCCCGTATTTTAATCGCATCATCCTATTACTACCTTAATCCATACCAAGTATCAAAAATATTGACACTCTTAATATTCAAACATCTGCCTACAAACACTATCACACCACCTCAAAAAGCCCACAAACTCCCCGCCAAAATTAATCCATCCAAACCATAACAAAACCATCACCAACCCCATCCCCCAGCGCCGAAAACAACATCTCAATCGGCAATCTCCGCCACGCCAAATCATTCACCCGAACCCTACACTCCACTCCTTCAAATCATTCACGAAATCTCAGACCTCAAACGATTTCAAATCATTCATCCCTCGGCCAGCCTGAAACATCCCCCGACACAGCCAGCTCCCACACTCGAGCCATCGTCATAATCGCAGAGACGTCGTCGGACTGTCGGCGTCGAATCGATCGCGGCGCGTGATGTCGTCTCTGGCGGCGCTTATATCCATCCTCCGCACGTATATACATGGATGCTGGCCGACTCGTAGGAGGCTCGCTCGCTCGAGAGAGAGACACATGCAAGGATCTATACTATCGGCAGACGCGCATCGAAACTCGCGCGGGAGGTCAGCATTTTCACGCGCTCTGCGCCCTCGATTTTTAGCGTCTGCTAAATTTTTTTGATTCTCAGAAGGCGATAAGCGCTGCCAGAGAAGTGCGCTTTGTTCGCGGCTGTATATCGGATGTGACGACGCGGCGGGGGGATGTAAGGAGATAGCCGCGCTGTCGAACGTTGTTTATTTATATATCGGGATGCCGAGCCGGCCTTGGCCGAAACTCTCGCGAGTGGAATTCTCGAATGGGGTCAAGGATCGCGCTTCGCGCTGGCAATTTTATTTTAAATTGATTATTCTTTCGATATGCTTCTGGCCGTCTATAGCTGCCTCTCCTTTCCGCTCTTTCTTATTCTTCTTGTATTTATTGTCGCTGGGCCGGGGGAGGCTGGATCTTATATCGATGCGCCCGCGAGCTGCGGGGAAAACTTCTGTAATCGCGGAATTAATATTGGAGGCGGCCTGGCTTTTTCCTTTATTAAATGCTTTCTTGGTATAATCTGCTTTTAATTCTTTCTGGATATCGTGAATGAAGTTCGTTACGGCGAATCGCTGGCTGCTGGCTGGTGACGGGAAGTCGAAAAAACACGGCCTCGTTAAAATGACAAATGATTCGTGTTGAAGGTACGAGAGCTGGGATTAATTTTATGCTGAATTAATTTATATTTCGGCTGAGTTATCGGGCCGGAAATTCATTTTTGCATCTGGGCGACGTTGAAATTTTGCACGGTAATTAATTGTAATTAATTTTAATTGCTCGGGAAAGGAATGAGGAATGTAAGAAGTATAGCTTTTGTTTTATGTCGAGCTTTGTTAGGTTTCTTGAAAACTTCTATTTTTAATCTTGCAGTTATTACAAGACATTACTGAAAATTTCTAAAAAATAAGAATCGCGATATAATTATTTCAAAATATAAATATTAATTAGTAATAATTTATCGAATTCGAATACAATTACATCTTCAATCAGATTTAATTAATTTTGCAAAACTGAAGAAGATTGCATAATAATGAGAATTACGATAAAATCTTACTTATTTCCTTCCACGTAATAATTAATCAACAAAATTTAATTAATCCTGACATCATTAAACTAAAACACTTTTACCTCATCATTCGACATTCTATCACTTAAAAAACAAAACCATTTCCAACCCACTCTCCAAAAACCCATTCCAAACCGAACTACACCCAGCTATCCATCCCCGACAAATCAAATCAGCTCAACTAGCCCGAACACCTCCTCATATCTCATGGCAAATCAATCCCGTAAACTGTTTCATTTGCATCCGGCGACCCGCACAGCCCAAGAACCCACCCCTCTCGCTGTCAACACACAGCGAAATCAGCCCGAGTTTCTATCCCATTGTTCGCGACATTCGGCCCAACAATGATATAGTTACGCTGAATCGAGATTCTCCCGCGCCTCGCTATATGCACCGCCACACCTCGGCGCCGCTCCGTATAGGTATATATATAGACTCTATGCGGGCGCACTTGACGCGCGTATACACAGGGCTGAGAGGAGCCTAAGTCGAGCCGCTTGTGTCTATGCTCTTCTGTATCTGTCTCTCAGTGTCTCGGCTGAATCGGATTCGACGCTGGCACTTCTGACATCCCTCTTTCGATGTTTGCACGCGGACGTCGAGGGCTTGGCTGTATATACGGCTCTCTGGCTCTTAGCGCTCGCTCTCGGCCTTGGATTGTTTTCGATGGGATCGTTTGTTGCCAGCGCGGGGGTGGTTATGAGTGCTGTTGCGTTTTTTGGGGGGAGAGTTAGTTTTGTTGCGGTTTCTTGATGGGTTTTGTTCCGGGAATTTATTGAGAGAGATGAAGAGAAAATTTGAAGGTACAAATGATTTTGAATTTTAATAGTTGGTTAAAATAGAAGAATCCGCTTTTCATTTATTGTGCATTGCGAGTACTAATGGCTTGACTGAACTCTAATTATTTCGTTGAGCTGAATTGATACATGGAATTATTTGCAATTAGAGTTAGTAAAAGCATACATCCATAAAAGGATCTGAATATTAAGTAATATTTATAAATAGACCACATATGCTGCGTAATAACTGTATGTAGTGTATTATTCATAAATGAGCTTCTATATGACCGTAAATCAATCATTGAATTCCAATTAATCACGTTCGGGATATTCGGCTGCGCGCATCTTTTATTCAGAAATAAGCTTGAAGAAATAGCAGATTCAGACTTTGACATTATTGGACACTATCATCATACGCATAAGTAGAAAATGCACGGTTTTGTCAGCCTTTTCGGTGCAGCTGTTTTTACAAAATAAAGTTATCTAATTTTTTATTTCACATAATATCTGTGATTTACTAAAATAACTACATTAAGTTCATTTTTCATGTTTTCGAGGAATTGACGTTTTAAAGCTTAAAGCTGCATTCGAGTACGGTAGAAACGCGTTGAAATATAACACTTCTCATTTTGGCACCGAATGTAAATATAATCACGACCGTAACTTTAAGGAATGTTCCTTCTGTAGCTGTAAACTAGTTAACCGTACCAGTTATTAAAAAGCTATATATATATTATATGCGATAAGAGGAGTCCACAAACCTTCTGAAAAAGTTTACAATTTTATATTGTCGCTATTATTAGCTACATCACAATATTCTTTCAATCAAAAGTGTTTATTTTAACAATACTATTTTTTAATTATTAAGTATCAAAAAATTGTAAATTGCCCACGATCTTTAATTAACCTTGCTCTAGTAAAAACACAAAAAATATCCAACCAATCCTCCGTCACGCTAGCTTCCACTCAGAAACAAGAAAACCTCAAAGACAAAACAGAACCAAATCTAAAAAAAAACGACTCGACGCAAAACGAAGACAAAACGCTCATACAGTAGAACGACGAGCTCCAGAGCGAAAGAAAAACGGAGGACGCGCGCGCGCATGTTTCAAGGGTCTATCCTATATAGCTATATGAAGAGTATCGAGGAGACGACGACGGGTAACGCCCCAGAACGAAGCTTATACACGTGGCCTCGTCGCTGCTTCGTTAAATGTATCTCATTAACTTGCCGGGCGCGCGCGCGAGCGCGCCTCTCTCACTTTTGCTTTGATTGCGTTTTGCATACGTGAATATTGCGCGGGCGCTCGGCAAAGTACTTATCATTTATGTATGTAAGGGGATGTGACGCTGTGCGGACGATGTATAAAGCGGGCCTGGTTCGAATGGTAAGGGAATATTGTCGTGAAATGCGGAACGACTCGTGAAATATTTTGAGGCTTCGCGGAAAGAGTTCGATCCTGGGAGAAATTCGATCGCGGAGAGGAAATTCGATTAATATTTATGGGATGGGTTAGGTGGGTATGACTGGAGTGGAGGGTTTTTTGCCCTTGTTGAATTCGTAAATTTCGCGGCGAGGGGTTTTTATTTAATGTGGCATGTTTCTGTTCTTATAGTTTGGTGGGTTTGAGAATGTGGTACTGTTTGTTGTTGCAAGCGTCTTTTTTATTCCAATATTGTTTTTTTTTTTTTTTAAGGAATATTAAAGTTGGATTGTTCGAAAATTTTTAATTGCAATTTAGGTGTTGAATATTTAAAACTGTTAAGAAATGAAAGAGTACTTGAATATGCATAATCATCTTAAGAAATTGGAATTCAGTTGTACTTAATTCTACTTTCTCTTGACGTATACATAAAGATCTCTCTGTGTTTGAACAATATGACTATTGTTCTAATATGAATTGAGTTTGGAGAAAACCTTAATGTTTTATCTCCTGAGAAGTTCTTTTGAAATTCAAGCTTTGCCGGTATCTCAAAAACTCAGCAAAACTAGAAAATTCTTTTTCCTCAAATATACGAAATACAAAAGTAAATCATGAAATACATCTTAACTTTCAAAGCATTTTTCTATCTATAAACATTTCTGTAAATAAAACCATAATTTATTTCTTAAACCGCTGACTCCCGCAATTCCACCCACCACACACTAAATTCAATTCTTCTCAGCTAGCAAAACAAGTAACCCCATCAAAACACTAAAAACGGCGTCAAGACAAAGCGCCACCTAAAATCTCAGCTCTAAAAATCTCAAAACCGGAAATCCCAAAAGCGATTTACGAGAGCAAAACCCTCACCAAGCCTCTCTCCCAGAACAAAAAGAAGAACGAGCACCGAAAGGAGTCGAAAAGACAGCCCGCGCCGAGAAAAAAAAAACGATCCGAAGAAGAAGTAGAAGAAGAGCAAAAGCATCTCGTCCCGAGGAGTCGCGCGCGCAAGAAAGTCAAGCCTACATAGGGCAGCTCGGTTGCGCGCGCCGTCAGCGACGAGTAAAAGCTCTTCCGGCGAAAGGAGGGTGATGAAGCGAGATAGCAGCAGGGGCGCGTGGGAGTCTCTACTCCCTCTCCCTCCTGTGTGTCTACGCGAAGGGTAGGAGGAGGACTCCTCGACTGGTCCAGGATGTGCCGGCGGCGGCGGTGGTGGTGGCGGCGCGCGCATGCGGCTGCACGGGATTTCGGTTTTTAATCCGTGGGTGTGGTGGCGGGGAGAAAGAGAGAGAGAGAGAGATAGAGTGAGAGGAAGAGGGGGTAGGGGTGGTACGAGAGCGAGAGATCGCAGGCGCGCACGCGAGTCAGAGTCTGAGCGCGTCCGTTCTCCGCGTTGTTCGCTCTGAAGGTTTCGAGCCTGTCCCGGCGCGTTATATAGTCGTTCCTTTTTCTTATGATCGAACGTTCGAGTATACGGATGAGATAATTATAGATTGCCGGAGGAGTGAGTGAAAATATATAAATTTTTTTAACGAGCCGCGTCGGTGCGCGCGCGCGGCAGTTGTGTCTTTTCAAGTGGTGAGGTATATCCGGCACGTGCGCGCTCGCACTTCCGGATAAGTTCGTTTCGTGGATTTGAAAGTTCGAGTGCCGAGAGGAATAAGTACAGTTCGACGATATAGAGAGCAGCGAAGGAACAAGTGGCGAGGAGCTCGGCTGGTCCGACCGGACTGGTCTGTTACTACTTCAGAACACAGTGTAATAAAGCACCGCTCGGTATATAGTTTCAGTGCTGCGTTACGTAACCTGTGAAATTCACTTACACCTGCCTCACACATTTATATACGTAGCAGAGCAAAGTTTTTCTTATCAAACTCAGTTTCTTCAACTCGGTCCTCTTCCTCGTCTTATGAGATACCCGAGACCGTCTCCTACTTATACCGATCCTGCTGCTTCTCAAAAGGAGCTCCGAAACTCCAGCTCGCTCTTAAGGCCGTCATCCTCCGCTCTTTCTTCGTCGCTTTTCCTCCACCTCCTGATGCCAGCCGTCGTCGGCTAAGCCCTCGGAGAAGCGAAAACTTCAGCCAGCTGCAAAAACGATCAGTATGCGTGTGTGCGCGCGCGCGCGCTCGCGGGGAAATCCGATTCCAAGTCGCGCTCCGCTACTTTTCCAAAGACTTAACGACGCTTTATACCTTTCGTTCTGTTCTGTCGAGGAACGATCGTTTGATGTATTCCGCGCCGAGTTGCGCGGAGTAATCCGATGGGTTATATGTAGGTCAGCGACGGATATGCGCGAGGAATTCGCGGATGCGTCCGGTTCTTTTTTTGGGTCTCACGGTGCGGTGCTTTATTTCTTGCTGTTTTTGACGGTTTTAAGTACTGTTGGGAAGAGGTTGTATCGCCGAGCGGTGATGAAGAAGAAAAGTTGTCCGAGTTTACGGGCGTTTCGCTGGTTTTTTAAGTAGAATGGATGACATACTGCTGGGAGAGTAAAAAAGTTGCGCGGAAAAGTTAGCGGAGGTGTGGGGCTGAAGTTGATAAGTTGCTATAGTTCTTAAGTGACATCAAACATTCGCAGTGCTTATTGTTGGATTAGAGTTGGCTTTTAGTTCGATTATGAATTTTTAAGGGAAGGATGCTGTACACGAGTGGTTTTTTACTGTTGATTAGGTGGTATTTGATATGTATGACGGATTTTTTTTGTTATCGATTTTTAATACAAGTATAGGTGGATAAAATTAAAAGTTATTTACAGTAACCAGTTTTGTTTTATTTTTTAAATCTAAATTTACACTTACTCATAGTTTAATTACAAAAAGAAATAAATTATATTTTTATAGTAAAAGTACAACAATAAAAATACTCTTGTTCTAATTTACAGAAAGTTAATCTCAGTTTCAATTTATTAAACGCACGTTAACGAATCGAAAGTACTAAAAAGTGCCTCTCACAATAAAAATTGAAAATCTTTTTATTATTTTATATTAAAATTAATTAAAAAGTATCGATTCCAATTGTGAAAAATTGGATACCAGCACTAATTCAATAAACAGCAGATTGTACCCGTACGGGAATCTCCTTTTGCAAGATAAATTCAAAAATCGATAACTCTCTTACCACACGGCATTTATTTTAAAAAATATGTAGTTGAAATAAAGTACTACATAAATTCGAGCATCATAACTTTACATCATAAACGCAGCTGCCCTCCTCTATAACAATTTAAAACTTGTAATATCATTTTTTTAAAATCACTTAAAAAGTTTTCGAAATCGATGTGGATTAAAATTTTTATTTAATAAAAATGCTTCCACAAGTTTTTCCAGTCAGCGTTACTGGAAAAAGTTTAGCTTATATAACTTTACGAGTTAGTGGATTTCAAAGTTTAGAGTAACCTCTGAATACTTGTACATGCACGGGCGAAAAATTTGAGTTTCAAAACGACATCGAGAAGTTGCATTAAATTTTCCGACATATCCGAAGACAATGACATTTATGAAATTGCATTACGCCTCTCTCGAATTGTCCTAGACGCGATTGCTAAACCAAGACTTCCTCATCTCAAACTTCTAAATATCCCAACTCAATCATCGGAATATCACCTTACCCAAACTTTCACAAACTTACACTCTTCCCAAAATCAAAGTCTCCAGCAATAAGCCATCCTTCGATCCGCCTCTCCAAATCCCAGTTCTCTCTCTCGCCCCTCTCTCTCTTTCCTAGATCTTACCCAAGAAAATGAAACGCAAATCCTCCGGAATTCGGCACGTCTAGCTCGGCCCGGCGCCGAATTAACCACGTACACACGCCCACGGAACCGCCGAGCTTTCGCGAAGGCACGAGGGGCTACCTCTTTCGAGCCTCCTCGTCGTCTAAAACGTAGAGCCCCTCGCGTTCCCAGGCCTCAATTGTAAAAGCAAGCGGGTGTTGTACCCACCGTCGGCGGCTCCTACTCGAGCCTGAGAAATTGCTTTGCGAGCGCCGGCTAAATTCGGGAAACTGTTCGTACTTGAGCTTTGGGCGAGGGCGAGGAGGAGGAGACGTGACGCGTCGAATCTGTTTGTCGTTGGGATAATTGATTTTGGCGAGAGGAGGGAAAAAAGGAGGATGTGACGAGAGAGATGAAGCGCTGAGAGCGACCTTAGCCCTTTTTTTTTGAGTGCCGAGGTGGGTTGAGTGGTGTAGGCGAGTGGTGTAGTGATTTCTGATAGCTCGTTCTTTTTTGGTTCTGATGTAGTTGGGGGTACAGGATTTTTGTTGGGTTTCGTTACGGAATTATTCATGATTGCGATAAGTCAGGGCTTCATTGATTTGTTTCTATTTTCTGCACAATGGATGTTTAATCGATTTTTCGCCATCTGTTGACACTGCGTTTTTTAGTTTTTGACTATTTTGAGTTTGTTGAAAATATCAATTTAAAAGTGAATGTTGGGAATTAGTGTAACTTTCTGCGTTCGTGGAAATTCTGACGCTATGGGTGTTCTAAAGTTGCATTAGCTGGATATCGTAAAGTTAGTAATAGTTGTGATCACCGAGTGCTGTAATTAATTCGAAAGTATCCGGTGTAGTTTTCCTGTAGCAATCCAAAATTACATGTATTTGTCACAACTTTTGCTCGGATATTTACTTACTGTAATATAACGTAATTGCTTCAATTTTATGCAAGTACAAGAATAATTAGTATATTTTAAGAAATTCTATTTATTGCAATGTCAAGAGTAATATTTATTTTTTTACTCTCTACTCTATAATTCTTATTCTCGACCTAAATATTTGTAGAAAAACATTACTTTAACTTTTAATGATGCTGTCAATCTTCAAAAACATTTCATAGTATTCACTAAAAAATTAAGAATTATCAACAACTTTGATTTTCTAAAAATTTTTGTGATTTTTCAAACTTGTTTCTTTTTAAATAACAAGGTCATGTAATTTCTTTCAGCGCCATTTTACCCTCTTTTGATTTGTTCTTTCCGCACGAGGTTAAAATGAAGCAATATACAGCATTAACTAGAAATAATTGAAAAATATCGCATTTGTACGAAGCTTAAACTTGAAGCAAGTAGATATAGCCCGAGTGTGGTTAGACGTCATTATCCACTTCTTTCACACACAATAAAAAATAACGCCATTATATTACAAAATTGCATTTCGCTAGTCATTCAACAAAACGCAAGCATCGACCAACTAATTCCTCATACTTCACATAATTTTATAACTTTTGCATACAAAGCCGCCGCATCTCCGTAACAAAAGGCTGTCACACATTTCTGCGAGAATCTAGTGTCAGCTCTCAGCGTATAATAGCACTCTCACGCTCAACAAGATCCTCCTTATTTCGCACGTGCGTTTACAAATAATCTTCAGACCGACTTTGTGCCCACACACACGGACAGCCACACACATATAGACACACACGTGTGCAAACAAAAAAGCCGCCCGCGACTTTCGTAAACTCTAATTAACCTTTTCTGGCGCGTCGCGGATGCAAGGACGAGTTAATTAGGTCGAGCTTTCTAAAAAGTTCGCGGCGCGCGCGCGCGCAATTATTTTTAGACTCTCATTCGCTTAAATGTATACACGAGGACGAGCAGCTGGCTTTCGCCTATTTCAATTTTTTTCTCGCCCCAAGAATGACAGAGGAGCGGCGACAAAGGAATGGAGAATTGAGAGAAGCGCGGCGCGCATGTGCGTAAAGTACTTACCAGCGATCCAGTAATGCGATTTCTCGGTGCATCCGTACCTCGTCTATCTTCTTCTCTATCTTTTTCCCGTATTTCATTTTTTTCTTCTCACGTCGCTTCGGTTCCCGTTTTTCTTTTTTAAATAAAGCTTCCGTGTAGTGCAAGGAGACATGTGGGACTCGTGCAATTTTATGAATTATTCAGAAATTTGCCAGCCTTTTTAACGTTAACGCGAGCGAAATTTTATGTAACGGAATTACGCAATTCGTGTCCCGTACGGGCAGCTTTTCTCCTGGGCGCGACGATACCTTTTCTGGAGAATCGAGTGCAGGAGCGCCGAATGCAAAGTTGGAAGCGTTGGGAAGCGTTAACTTTATCGGTGATCCAATTTGCCGAAGTTTGTCGACAAAAATTAGCAGGCGACGGGGGGACTGAAACTTTAAATTTTCACGATACCACTAAACCTGTTATCTCGTCGTTAAGTGCATTACCCAAAGTTCCTTTAAGTACACTCTATTGTACATACCTATCAATTATCATTACACCGTAGCAAGCTTAGAAACAGATAGTATATCATCTCTTTTAATCTTAGCCAACATCATTAAATCAAACGAATTATCGCCCGCACTCGAGAGCGCAGATCCAACTTACACTCCAATTCTGCAGCCGTACTCGAATCTTCACCAAATCCCACACCCATCCGCGTTTTCGAAAATTGAGCAACTGAAAAATTGAAATCGAAAAAAAAAACCAGAGCCGCGGCCCAGTTTCCACGATCGGCCGAACCCTCCGAACCGGGTCAGGGCTTTAATGGCATTCGCGAGCAAGTGGGAAGCTAGGAGGGTGGGAGGAACAATCGAACGAAGCTCGCGCGCGCAGGACAAATTGTTTTTCGGATGCTGCGCAAGGTTGCAGCAGGCGCGAAGTGAATAGCGAAGTAACGAAGGTGTCGAGCTCCAGTGAAAAATCGTGCTCGAGGAGCCGCGAATTTTACCACCCACGCGTCAATCTCGAGTGAGGGGGGGAGCTTCGGGAATTAGTTCGCGCGAATCTGCGGAGTGGCTACGGAAGAGAGGGAGAGGTTTTTTCTGCGGAGCTTTTCGCGCGAGCGAGTGCAGCGATCCCACGGCGCTTGTTTACTCGAGGATATTAAAATGGAGAGTTGTGTGGGTGGATGTGTGAGGCTGGTATTGTGGATAGGGACTGAATTGCGAGGGCAGGAGAACGAGAAGATTTAAGTGCATGTTTACTTCGGTTTGCTGGATTTTTTGTTGGGCTCGGGAATTAAAATGTTGGCTTAAAGTGATTGCTTGTTAAGGCCCGAGTTTGAGGATGGGTTAGGCTTGGGTAGCTTGGTGTTTGGTAAGGTGGATTAATTAGATTTTATGCGAAAGTTTAGTGTCAATGGTTTTTTTGAATTTTGATTTTGTAGGTGGAAATTTATTGTTATTTATTCGGGTTGTCCGCGGAGAGACTGTTAGTACTAATTAAGGGGCGTGAAAGTTTGGCGTTAACGACAAACTAGAGCACGAGTAACAAACTTGTAAGAATATGTAGAGTAAGTTATTGTTGAATAATAGACTGCGAGTAAGTAGCTTCTTTAATCGGTGTAACTTGCAAAATTAACATTAAACATTTATTTTAATCAAAACTTCTTTTAATCCGAGAAGCGTGTCTAAAAATTTTTCAAATTGTAATTAAAACTTACAATAGACAGTTTCGGACTAAAAAAAATCTGCGTAGCTTTTATTGAAAAAAAAAATTTGTTGTCCCTCAGAAAATGAGCATTCCCTATTTCGCGCACGTATCATTCAACGTCCGTTACCGAAATAACATCTGACATCCGTTCACTTGTAAAAAGAAAAGAATTCTCATTTCGAGGGATTTTCGACTACAAAGAGCGGCCCGGCTCTTCACGGAATGCAAAAAGGAAAAGCCCTCCTATCGCGGAAATTCATCTGGCTGAAAATTGTAATATTCCGCGCTAAAACCCAATTCCATCCGAACGCATTCACCCTTCAGCCACTCGAATTCGCGGCAAACGCGACATCATTCCACAATACCCGCTCAAAGGCAAATTGCATTCGCGCTCACCTCAACACACACAGAAAACACTACTATAAATATCCACCGTAAGAAAACAATAACAAAATGCATGAACAAAGCGTATGCTACCTCCACACACATACAATCGAGTATAATGAACTTCTTTAAAAAAAAAAGGACGCCTATTACATTACGGCCTCAGGGATAAAAAGCAGCGAGGCAGCGCCTCCGCAAATTGCGGCAATCCGCTTACACCCCGAGCTGCAGCCCGTAAGGGCTACTTCCGAAAATCCAATTTCCCCAGCTGCTGCAGCCGGCTGATCGTTCGCGGTGAGGGGCCGAGAATTAAGCCCGCTCTGCGCGCGCAAGCCGGAGCGATGACTCATTTGCAATTCCTTATACAAAGCGGCCGCTGCTCCCTCCGCCGCCGACAGCCCGACGACGACGGTGGATTGATTTTCGTCGCGCAGCCTCTCTCTTTGTCTTGCTTGCCCTTTTTTTTATACGTCGGGCCTATACACGCCCTTCGTGATGGAGATGGGAGCGTTTAGCCGTCTTTTTTCGCTGGCTTTTGTCGTTTGGTTTTTAGAGGGGTGAGCGATTTGAAGTGACGCTTGGGGAATAATTTGGCAAGAGATTCGATTGTGCGGGTGGTTATAGTAGAGGGCGGTGCGAATAATTTTGGAAATTTACTTCGGCAGTTGCGGAGGATTGTGCGAGTCGCTTTGCACAATGTATGTATATGTGCGAGGCGTGCGCGCAGCTGTTATGTAGGCAGGCTGAAATTGGTCCCATAGAATTTTACGTAAAGCGTTTGCGTAAGTAGCGAGGTACAAATAATGTGGGAGAGGGAGGGGGAGCATCTGTTTCTTTTTATATTCGGAGGCTTTGTGTGTACAGTTAACACGATTATATGAGAATTCACCGTTGCGATCGAGTGAAGGAAAGTTTTTTGTAGTGATTTTAGGAGTATTTTGTGAGTTTCTAATGTCAGTTAAGATCTTAAAGTTCGTGAGAAATATTTTTTTTATGTGTAAATAAATTCAATTAAGAAGATGTTTTTTGACGTTAAACCAAGTATTTGAGTTTGGGTTAAGACGCTCATAGAAATAATGAAATTAAAAAGGGTTATTTGAAAAGCTTGGTATTTAAGAAATTTTTATATTAAAAAAGAGTTTATTAAAAATTTTATTTTTCCATCGCTGAGAAATCTTTTCGATTGCTAATTTATCTGGTTCTAAAAAAATCTTTGAGAGCTCGATAAAATCAATGAAAACGTTGTATGAAATATTAATGAAAAAATGAAAGTTTCATCGGAATCGACGTAGGAAAACAATAAAACTGCTTTTTTGCTATTGTTTACTTAGAGTTAAATATACTATTATTACTATAATCCACATGATTCGCAACACATAAATAATTATGCATTACTGGCTTGAATTTGAATTATTTAGTACAGTTTGATTATTTCAAATGTGCATTCCGATTTTAAAACGAAGTTTCCGCCCCGATGAAATGAATTTCGGTTCCTTTATTTCAGCGAATGTCGCCGAATAAGAACGAAAATTTATTCCGTTGGAATGGAAATTCCTCGCGAAAATCAACGTAAACAGAATTTCCACTCTAAAAATTGTAAAAAGTAAATTTGAACAAACGTTTGGCTTTTAGCGCGACTGCGAAACTCTATAGCTGTATTCTTAAAAATCATATTTGCGTAATCCATTGCCACATTGTTGCCATGGTTACTTCAATTCAACTGTGACCATCAAAATGTGAAAGTGGCCGCGTCTGACTAATACCTACCGTAACTACTGAACCGCCAATAAAGGAACGTATACATATTGAATTGATCAATATCGTCCAATCTACATATAATTTTTAAAAGCCGAAAATACGCTAAAAACTGATAGCAACAATGCTTTTGTACATATTATACCTCTATCCACTACTAAAAATTTCACAAAATACTTTCATGTAACTCCACTTGGCAAATAAAGCTCTAAAAACACTCGCCTCTCGCAAAAAACAGTGCGCCCAATTAAACGAGCGTAAAGCTTAAAACCCCGACCCTCCTTATCCGCGTTCCTCGCGCTGCGCACAATTAAAAGCCCCGCTGAAATTAAACGAAAGCGCAATAATGTGACAAGCGCACCGGCGTCGAGGACAACGCCAAGAATTTCGAGAGAGTTCCAATTTCCCGCCGCAAAAAAAGGCTAGCTGTGCGCGCTACACATGAGTCAGCCACCCTTTCATTCTCTTTCGTTCCTTTTTGGCGAATTCCTCGTGCGGTGATTCAAAAAATAGACGTGTTGACAGGGGGGCGTGTGTACACGCGGGAGAGAGAGAAGCGAGGGTAAATTGAAGAAAAGGGATTAATTAAAAAGTCGTTTGCGGAGCTCTTTAGCTGGAGGCCCTCGCGCGTATTTAACGCTAGCAAAAACACTTGAAGAATTTGTAATTAGAGCGCATTGGCCGATAGTCCGATCCACCGCTGTTCTCGCTTCCTTCTTTTTTTCTTTCTATTTGTGCGCTAGAGCTGCATTGAGAACAGCGGCGTGGAGTCAAAGTGTGTTAGTTTCGCATTCAGTTGGTGTGTGAAAAGAACTGGGGTTGACTAATTGAAAACTTAAATTGCTTAATTACGATTAATGCGAGCGAGAGATGTGTTGTTGGGAATTTGGGATGTGGATTTCTAGGTAATTTTTATTGTGGAGGATGATTTATAATGTGCAAATAAGTTACCGGATAGTGTTTTTATTCAAAATTTACTTTATTCTTAATTTAAAGAATTATTTTAGTATCAGTAGTGAAACTATCGAGCGTGTTACGTATCAAATTTAATTGTCAATCTGTGTCAGATCTCTTTTAATCCGTATCGGTGAGAATCAATTAGCACTAATACGTTGATTCCTAGTGGTTTTCACTGATTTGGATTAAGAGAGATTAGCGTTTCTTTTTAATTAAGTTTATATAGATAATGAACAGATCGTTAGCATTTAATTATAAACTCTATCCATTTCTGATACTTCTGCTCATTAAAAAGATATTATAATCCAGAAATTTAATATAAATTAAATAAGACGAAAATTTGTAAAATACCACGAATAAATGTAACCTAGAATAAAATTCTTAGATTCATTAACTCACAAAAACTCTTTTTCCAAAAAATTCATTTCTAAATTCGACAAATATTCCAACAGCCTAATATCTTTCATATAAATTCTAAAGCATTCAAACAAAGCTTACATCCAAACCAGCCGCACGTGTCTTACAAAAAAAGAAGCAAGCGAAATTCAACGCGAAAAAGATCAACCTCGCCTCCTCCCTTCCTCCCCCTCTCACCTTTTCCACACCAATCGCAAATCCATTAAAACATCCAAAAACGTTCACACCAAAACTCTCCCCTGTTCGCGCTCGCACTGGCGCGAAATTTCGAATTCCCGCTCGCGCGCGTGCCGCCGCCACTCCAGGCTTGTGACCTCGTTGTCAGTGCATGGGGGGAAGCTTTAGAATTGGGCGTCGCGCTCGCTCGCTTCGGCGCATCGCAAAATCGATACGAAGAAGAAGAAGATGTGCGGCCTTCTCTCTCTCTCTCTCTCTCTCTCTCTCTCTCTGGTATGTAAGGGCTCGGCAGAGGCAATAGTCGCCGAGGGAATATATAGGAGGACGCGAGCGCGCGCGAGCTAAGTCGATTGAGCCACGGATTGCTCCGACTATAAATACAAAAGACTTGGCAAATAAGCGGACAAGACGGCGGGCATTTATTGGCCAAGTTGCTCTTTTAAAATGTATTAGACGCCCCGGGGATTGGGATTTTTATGAGCTTCCTGGAGGAAGTCTTTAAATTATGAGGCCGGTGTCGTCTGTTCTGGGAGAGAGATGCAGCGGCGATGCGCTGTGGGGATTTTTTTGCAAGCGCGAGGTTTATCGATTAGGAGAAGGATTGTGGAGTTGGCTTTGTTTTTTTGTTGAGCTTCTTTTGATGTAATAATAACGCCGAGGTTTTTATGGTGTAAGTCGATTCCGCGAAAAAAACTCGTATCGATTATAAAAGTTACGAGGTGCTGCTGTTCTTTGCGAAAGGTTACGAGGAAGTGGGTGAAGGATACGGGGATGTGAAAATTTCAAGGTTCTGCGGATCATTTGAAAGAGCTACAACTGTTTTTTGTTATTTGTTTTTGTTTTTTTAATCGTTGATTTATTTTCCTTTTTATTCTTTATTTAAGTATGTTAATAATGTAGCTTATGAAATTGTAGTTGACAAGTTACAATAAAATAATTTATACAAGTTGCAATAAATTGTAAGTTATTAAATTTACAAAACGTCTTAAAACTCAATTAAGGCAATTATCGTGAAATTCCTATTTAAGATAATGTAAAATGAAAAAGAAATGGCACTAAAAAATTCAATTGTAGGTAAAAAAAAGTTCTTCTTAACCTAATATTAAACAAAAAATTTTATTTCACTTTAGAATGTTTACAATATCTTTTTTTAGCTAGTGTGATTTTTTTAGCTTGTATGATAAGTATAGTATATTACGCACCTAGGGAGGAAAAATAAAGAAAGTCCCGGATCGCATGGAAATTGTCACCCGAGGCGAAGC
>UELX01000756.1:0-62311 GCA_900480035.1 Eupelmus urozonus
TTGCGACCGAACGATCGTTCGATGCCATTCGCTAATATCGACTTAGCGCGCGTTAAGCTTACAGAATAATGCCCCAGGAGATATCGGCTGAAAAAGCCACCAGTCATCTAATAACGCAAACATCGCAGATGTAGCCGAGCGTTCAATTAGCCGCGAGCGAGCTGTACGCACAGGCAGGCGTGACTTTGCCCCGCGGGCACATCGCAATTTCTCCCGAGCGCGAGCGCTCAAAAAAGCCATGCGCGCGCAGCCTTGTTCTCGCTCTCCTTTGTTCGATTCCGATCTCCTTTTTGCCATTTTTTCTTTCTCGCGAGCGAGCGGCCGCGATGATTCTGCGTAACGGATTGAGCTCAGGGATATACCCGCGAGAGACGGCGAGTCGCCCGCGATTTCGCGCCGATTTTATTTTTCAAGAGAGAGGGAGGGGGGAGAAAAAGAGAGCATTAAATCAGTTTTTAATCGTATTTTGATTTACGGCCCCGGGTAATTATCCTTTAATGGACATGCAGGTTATTTTCGTCAATAAGTAACCGTGGCGCGAGTTCTCTTTTTTTTCGGCGAAAGTTGCTGTTTGCATTGCCAGGGCGTAATTAATTGATTGTTTGGGAGCAGCGGAGCTGAGAAATCGAATCAAGTTCAATGGCATGCTTTTGACAAGCTGACAGAAATTTTCACGTATGGTTAGTGCCTCGATGTTAAACATTATAATTTCACTCGCAGCGATCGGATATCTTTCATTCTCTAAACCGCAGCTAAAGAAACCCAACGATTTTTCGCGAAACCACCACACACAATACACATATGCTTAAACCAAGTCCTCTCATTGACCATTTGTTTGCTCCACACCGAAGCATATCCATCAATTATTCAATCACCTGCATGCTTACACGCACAAAAATAAAAAAGAGAAAAAAGACCAGCACCAGCGGATTCCCTTTGTCAGCGTTCTTTTATTATTTTTCCAGCGCGCGTATATACATATGCGCGTATACGTACGCTCGCGCCTAATTACGCGCAAGAGTATATAGGTATATATTCAGCGAGCGCAAGCTGCGGGCATACGGGCGCGCTCGGCGCAATCTAAAACGAGCCGTAATCATTAATGGAAGCAGAAAATCGAAAGAGCTTAACGCCGCGCATTTGAATATACATGCGAGAGAGCCAGGTGCCGTCAGCGCGCGCTTGTCGCTGTTGTTTTTTTTTTCTTTCTTTCCAATCGCAGAGGGACACTTCCGCGATAGCGGCCTGTTTAGAGGGGAAAAAAAGTGAAATGCTCGCCGTGCGGTTTTGCTTTTGATTTTTAACTTTGTATTATTTTTTTCTTGTAAAAAATTGTTTCTTTGCGATGCGTTATACGAATAGGTGGCGTCTTTTAATACGCAGTAGCTGTAGCACGTTATCTATACGCAGGACTCATCAAAAAGCAAAGACGCACTCTCGTTTCACTTATAATTTCGAAATCTTCATATTTACCCGCTCCTCGATAATTCATGCACGAGCCGCACATAAAAAAGCAGCGACACGAAGTTCCTCGTGCCTCGCACGATTTCGCGCACTTATAATCCTCTCTTTGCCGACAATTTCTGGGAGTGGTTGGTTACTCTTGCAAGTAGGTCGGCGCGTGCAAAGGTCGAGTCTCTGTGTATACACGCGCGGAGATTTCAGCGGCAACTCCTGAGAGAGAGAAAGAGATACGACACACTCACACACACACATACACGGGACTGCTTATCGATTCACCGCGTGGTACCGCCGTTTTTTTTCACGGGGTTATCGATGTGTAATTGGGATTTATTTATAGTCGCTGCTTTTAATTGCGCGCAGACTTTGTTAATGGGTCGTGCGCGTTTTAGCGCGCCGTATGTAAACTGGTTTATCTCGGCTTTGGTACACGGGCCGGATTACCTGCGCGCTAAAGTTCCGAAGCCGGAGATTAGAGCGCGGGCTTTAATCCGTTCAATAAAAGCCGTTCAATGAAAGTACACGCAGATAGCTGGGACGTGTCAAGTTTCTAAGATCGTTGGGGTTTACGGCCGGTGATTAACTATACTTCGGCTAATACCGCCGCTGTAATAAACTGTCCCTACCTGTGTTTTCCCTGCTCAAGATTAATTTTATGAACGCCTTGACGATTTTCCGAATTTCCCTTGTGTACAGAAATCGAGCAGCGCTCGCTTCGATAATTACCCTAAGCAACCCTAAAAATCTAATGCATAATCCGATTTACTCGAAATCTCAATCCGCGCTTGTTCCTCGTAGCAACAAACGCTAACCTCACAGCTCCATCCTTGAACGAAGCCGTCCAACATCCCGGAATATCCCACCGCCCCCACCAGAAACCCATCCGCCAAAAACATCGGCCCTCAAGACACACTCGCAAATCCCAGAGTCGCACATCCTCGTCCTCGCTTCCAAACGCTACAGCAGCAAATTACCATAAAGGCCATACAGTCAACGCTTAAAAAACCGCGCGCTTCTCGTCCTTCGGGCGGCGCGCGCGCGCGCGTGTGCCAAAAATCGGCTAGAAAATCGGCGAATCGGCGACATTGAAACGTCGAAACGCGCGCCGCCTGTAGAAGGCGGCCGCGAAACGCGCGCGGCGGGCTCTCTCGCACAATGCCGAGCAACGGCCACTATATACACTAGCTCGGCGCGACATTGACCCGAATTTTCGCTCGCCGCCGCTCGCTCCTTCGGACACTTTGCCTTTTTTTTTTCTCTGTCTCGCTTTAAAAGCGAGCTCGAAGACGACCAAGTTCGCGCGCAATGTCGCGAGCGCATGTAGCGTAGCTTTTGTATATATAGATACACGGCTGGTAATTGCGACCGTTATTTAGCCGCTGGGAATAACGCGCCGTGTAATTAAACGAGGCTTTGCTTGCGCCAAGGCTGCTCCGTGTGCACCGATTTAGAAACGCGTCGATCGATCGAAATCGAAAAGTGGCAATTTCATGAGCAGGGAGAGTCCTGAGAGTTTTCCCTTTTTTACTCTCTCGTCTTGCTTAACGTAAAATTCACTCGTAAAAACCTTTGTAAAACCAAAAAAAAAAGAATCCTGTGTCGCAAGCCGAGAGCGCGGTATAAACAATCCGCTCGCTTCGAAAACGAAACCCCGGCGCAGGATGCAGCTCGGCAAAAAGCCGAGCGACGTCCGCATCAAAATCACCGGGCTGCCTTCTTTATCGGGCGTTCGAGTCTCCTCTGCCCGTTATACGCTCGGCTCGCTCTCCTCCTGCATTCCGCGGCGCTCGCTCCGTCTCGCTCTCGCGTGGCTCGCTCCTTTTTCTCTTGCCGACGTTCCGAGACTTACTCTGCCAGCGGCTGAGCTGTTTTTGCGACCGTTGGCGGACCGTTCGGAGGAGGTTCGAGGGCTTTTTGAAGAGGTTGATGAATTATTGGAGATGGAGTTTTCTAGATTTTTTTGACAGATAGGTTTTTTGTAGCAATTTAAAATTGCAGAAAAAATTGAGAGCAGTTGAAAATTTTTTTAATCTGTGCCGATCCATAATGACACCTGCGGTATCTTCAACAAAGTTTCCACAACATAATTCCAAGGAAAACTCAAAAGGCAGATAAACCCATTTATCAGTGCTCTTAAAAAAAAAGCTCTTGCACACCTGTAAACGCAAGCAGCTCTCAAGTCGCTCGCGCGGATTCACACACGTAAACGCACTTAGCCACAGACAAGACCGTGACGATCCCACGTGTCTCTCTCCCGCGAGCTGAAAAATGCACTCGCTTTGTCCGGCCGTCTTCGTAAAGGCTGGCGCACATGCATTCGCGCGGCAGCGGTGCGCGCAAGCGGCACGAAGTTACATGCTGTTGTATATCTATATATATTCGTTTGCTTGACGACGAAGCAAACGCGCAAAACGTCTATAGATATCGTCGGTCTAGAGGAACAAGGTGTCATTTCAAAATTCAGCAACAACAGCAGCATCAACAGCACCAGCTGCAACAATAGCAGCAGCAACAACAGCACCCGCAACAACAACAACAGCAGCAGCAACAACAGCTCACTCGCAACAGCAGCGGCAACAAGATCAGGACCCGCAACAGCACCAACACCAACAAGACACAACACGTAACATTCAACAACATTACACATTACTCACTCCAAAAGATAGTGACCACAACAACTTAAAACCGACAGAGACCTTTCTTGATTTTGAAATTGAAAATACAGACATTAAACTTGATACAGATTGACCACACAGACCAAAACGACGTGACTGTTTCGCCAAAAAGACCGACAACTTCTACTGCACATTTGACTACATAACCACAACAAATAAAAGAAACAACACCTCAACAATTATTTGCCAATTTGGTGGCTACAGAGCTGGAAAGCATGTCTGAAAGCAGACAGGAAAGAATTAAATTTAAAATAATGAAATTGAAATAATGAAGATGATTAATAATTCTATTTTTATATTAATATTAAATAATTCAACTGTTTGTATTCACTTATTTAATACTTTCCTGTCGTCTCTCCATCTTCCATTCACCCACGTGCCATTCACATTTTCGGCATCAACAAAATTTGGCGGACAGTATAACTGTCTTTCTGGCGCTTGTTCTTCATCGTGTTTTTTAAGAAAATTATGGAGACATAGTAAACTTAAAACAATTTTATCTATAAAATAAGGATTCATGGCTATTGGTTTCCTTAGACTCGCCATCGGGAAGACAAAATTCCGAAGGCGTTTTCAATGCAACGGCGAGCTCTAGACAGACAGACGATAATTAAAAATTCTTTTTTCTTCATTTAAATTTTGGCCTGGATAGGGTCTCATCATATTTAAGGATAGTCCAAAAGCTTCATCACCGACGAGAGCGTTAACGCGTAACATATATAGATATACAATAGCATGTGACATCAATGCCGCGCGCCGTTTGCGCGAAGCATGTGCGCTAACCTTAAGTGTGTGCAGTCGTTTCGACATCGCTCAGCGGTGTTTTGTACTTTTCCGTCCGTCTTTTTTGAAATCTCCTACCGCAGAGTAACCGATATAGGCGCTTGCGGTATTGTTGAAAACGTGCGAACCAGCAAGAATAAATCGGTGCCGATGTTTTCGAGCTAACGTCTTTTTGAGCGTGATCGAATGCTTTTTTAATTGGTTCTGCGTTTGGGTAAATTTGTTTTTCGAGTAACCTAATTTAAGTGTTGTTCTAGTTTTCAAATTTTAAAGGTTCTTGATCGAAAATAAAAGACAGATAATCGCTTTTCTCATGCACTTTTGCTTGAAAAAACAAAAAGTTGTTTAACAGTTTTCAGAGCGAGGAGCCGAGCCTTCGCCGTTCTGAATTTCATAAATCCGAAACGACATTGTAAAAGAAGATCGCCAATATATACGCAAACTGACTCACTCGCTCAGCTGCATCCGCGTGCGCGCCGTCGCATTTTAAAAATAGAAACTATACCGCTTTTGGAATGCCGTCCTTCGATCCCAACTTTCCAACATTTTCATTACGCGCTAGAAAAAAAGCACAATTCTAAATTACAACCTTCGCGCAAAAAAAAACTACAATCCATCCGTCAACAGCTTCCACGTAAACTGCAAAAACTCGCTTCCACAGCGTAAAAAAAGCGCGCTCTCTAACGACATCCAACTTTCTCACGACCGCGTCGCCTTAAAAACTAAAAAAACGAAAAAATCAAACCAAAAATCTAAAAGAAGCCTCGTCGTTTTCGAAACGCTCTCCTGGCGGAATGCCGGCCGAACGGGTTTCTCGCGAAGGTTACCTAACGCTCGGTGGTCCGCGGCGCCATTTTGGATGCTCCTGGAGTACGTGACGCTGGCGAGTTGCGCAATGACGTAATCGCGGCTGTGTTGCGCAAAGCCAACGGTGTCCGGCGTGGCACCGTTCGAGCCTACGTGGAATCCTCCTGGAATCACGCGCGCCTAGCGCTAGATGGTTAGATCTAGTTAGGAAATTTTCACAGCCGATCGCGAGCTCGTTTGCGTTTGTTAATCTATCGGGAGCGCTGAGGTGAACGGCTCTCTGTTTTTTTTTTTTTTTTTCGACAGATTTATTACTGGCTGCTTTTGTCATCTTCATTAATTCGACGTAAACACGATGATCCATCTCAAAACTTGTCTACTTCACTCACCGTCCAAACACTCGGAACGACAGTATCCTTCCATCCTCAACAATATTCCCCTTAAAAAAAAATCAGCGCCGAAGAAACCATCGGTCTTTTTATTACCCCGGCGTCTTTTCCAGCTCTCTTCCCACAGCGAGCGAGCGAGCGAGCGAGCGCAGAGCTCAGCCGATAGATCGCAAAAAACGCGCTTCCTCGTTTCCGCTCGAGCGAGGCCGCTCGCCTTGGCTCCTAGCGGAGCGCAAACTTTTATCCGCTCGCGAGCGAGCGAGCGAGCTCGGTGTCAAAGTCAAGAGAACGAGCCGCTTGTATATATAGCTTAGACGCCCACCGGTAAGCAGCTGCCGTGCCAGCTGCGCGAATCTTTATGTATGTATGCATCTACCGATTGGATAATTGATTTTCGCTGTTGCGAATCGCGCTTAGGGAGGATAGACGCGAGATTAGGATTTAGATTGATCATTCGAGAGCCTGCTTTTTTTGGGCTTTTTATTTTGCTGAAGTAAGAGGTTGGAGTCGTGTCGTTTTGGAAAAAATTTGATTAATTGAGGTTGCGAATGTATGGCGAGGTATATATATATGTATCATTCTTAGATCAGCGAGTTCGGTAATCAAGGCAGAGTATAGATAGAGAAAAAATCAGGAGCGAAGAAGCAGTTGCAAATTGTAATTTTTCGAGTTTGCAGCGTCTTTTATTTCGCGCTCGACGTAAAAAGCTATATAAGCGAGCGAGCAGCGGCTGAAATTGAAATACGCTCCACGTGCCGTTCCAGAGCCGCGCGACCTCGAGATTTACATGCGCCACGCGCGGTTCATGCTCCGGAACCGGCGAGCTCTCAAAAGGATAAACCGCGGGAACGATTAAAAGTGGACACGAATAAATCCAGCGAAGCTTCGATTTTTTTTTCTTTTGGCTAACTGTAATGGCGAGTGTAGATTCTTTTTATTGCTCTTATGTAATTATATGTACCTGCGTTTCTTTCATTTGAGTAATGAAAATAAGTAAGCTTTTTTCTACTTATGTCACTGAATGAATGATTGTTATATTTTAAAATGACTCAAATCAAGCATACCGCAAAGTGCACAATAACATTGCCAAAGCTCCAGTCAATGAGAAAAAAGGCTCTTAAAAAAAAACAATCCAAACGCCGTCCTTATCATTAAGCAAGCCTGCACCTATCCCCGCACATAATCGCATCTAACCATAAAACTCTCTTCTCTTTTGCAGATCGCGAAAGATCCGACGATGAGCGCGCCACAAGCCCAGAGTCCCAGCGCAGCAGCAGCTCGCCCGCGTGCTCGCCCCCGCCGTCCACATCCCCGGGGCCGGCAGCGGCGGCGCGCGAGCCACAAACTACAGCCCCCCGCCGCTTCAAATCCAGCATCCTCGGCGGGGACATCCCCTACGGCAGCCGTGGGCACGTGCTCTGCAGCCAGCGCGGCCTCACGACGAAACAGCAGCCGCAGGAGCTATGCAAATCCGAGAGGATCGAGCTGCCGAGGCCGACGACGCCACCCAGGACGCCCAGGGCCGAGGCGCCCATGAGGGTCTCGGTCATACAGAGGGTGCCGCCCAAAGCGCAGCGCAGGGAGGAGACCAAGATCGAGATCCCGAGGACTCAGGAGCCCGAGCAGGTCAGCCTTTTTTTTTTAAATAATATTATGTATAAGTTTTCAAGAGAAGCGTTAATAATGGCATTAGGTCACTATGTTATATAGGTGCAGCTTTCATAACGACTGTTTTCTAAAGCACTTAGATTAAAATTAAGAATTTCAAGAACAGTTGTCACCATTTCAAATTAATGTAATTCTCTGAACTTTTGAGACAACGTGCTGTCATTAATGTATCGATAATAATTTTGAAGCTTAGCTTTGAAGAAAATCGGTTCATTTTATTATAACTACAGCTTTGGCAATTCGTACACGCGCCGGCTTTCTTGAAAATCAGAATCTCTGACCTAGAAACTTATCTCAGTCAATTTAAATGCTTATCGATCCGCTTCTTTAGTTGCAGTGACTTTCGTATACGCCTCGTTCTCCGGCGCGTTGTTTTCATTTTAAAATGCGCGACAATTTAAAATCAATTTGGAGCGCTTCTTTTAAGTAAAAAATTTTTCATTTGCTTCCAAGAAAAACGTATGCCATGCGTTGACATTATATTAAATACTGTTATAAATTGTTTGCTCTTGCTACAAAGTCATAAACTATTATTCAAATTCGTCTTATGCATAAAAACATTTGAGAAAGCCAGCCGATAGCATAATAAGTAGTATAGCTATAGAATTCAAAGAGCGAGCTTACAGCAGTATTGCATAGTATTCAACCTTTAATGAAGTTTCTTCTATTCCGATAACTCATAAATACACTTTGTTTCGCCGAGATAAAATTAATACTCGCCTGTTTAACTCACACGATTATAATAACGTCTAATTAGAATTAATCGTATAATTTTAATGAACTTTGTCTTCGCTTCACTATTTCATGCAAATTAATTATTTATAATGCTTCAACATTCTAAAAATATAATTTGCCTGTGAAGCAAGCGCCTTTGTTAAATTCCTGAATATTCAGATAAAACTATAAAAACGTCTTCTTTCAAAAACTTGTCGAAACTCACCCGAGAAAAAACAATCGAATCAACCATGATATTTCCCACCCACAGGAGCAGCCGATCGACTACGCGGTGCCGAAGCGCAAGGAGGACTCGGACGAGTCGAACGAGCGGGGCCGCGAGAGCGCCAAGGCCAGCCGAGCAGCGATCGGCAACTCCATAGCCAGGCCGCTGCTGGCGATGCGGCTCTCTGGGCCCGTGGCCGGCATCCACGTGGCGGCCAGCGGCCACGGCAGGTCCAGTGGCGCGGCGGGAGGCGGCCAGGGCGCCGGACAGTCGTCCTCGGGCTCGGGCTCGGCGGGCGGTAACCAGGCCGGCGGCGGTGGTTATGCGTCTGGCGGTGGTGGCGGTGCCGCTGGCGGGGCCAGCGGTGGTAGCGCCGGTGGTGGCGGAGGGATGAATCCTGGTGGGAATGGAGGGAGAGGAAATTATGGGCCCAGTTCGCCGCCGACGGGCTCGCTGCCGCCGTTCTACGAGAGCCTCAAGGGAGGAAATAATCTGGCCAACTTCTCGCAGTACAGTAAGTCTTTTTCGATCTTTTTTCATAATAATTCTGAAAATATTAAAAAAATTATAGAACTAATAAAATCATTAAAGTAAAGAAAAATATACTAATGAACATGAATGTTTATTTTCAGCTAACGCTTACATGACAGCAACGCCAGCCGTAGGCATGGACTGCGAGGCCGGCCAGCAGGACTCTATGAACGGCCAGCACCAATACGCCGCCCAGGAGGGCAAACAGTACTCCCTCCTGCAAAACGTCTGCGCCTCCTACGGCATCGCCCTCAAAGAAGAAGAAGACCTGAGCGGCTACAAAATCCAGCCCAACGACCTCCTCGCCGGCCAGTACGGCGGCTACGACGTCTCCGACTCCAACATGATGCTGGACGTCGTCTCCGGGGCCTGCGACTCGCTCCAGCTCTCGGCCACCCTGACCTTCACCAGCGAGCACGCCTCGCTCCTCGAGAGCCTCAGCGACGCGGCCGACCTCTTCCTGCCCAGGCTGCCGGCCGAGGAAGGCACAGGCGAGCTGCTCGACGACACGCTGCACTCGCCCGCCTCGGCGGGCAGCGGAACCGCCGCTGCCATGGCCCAGGAGGGCCAGATGGCCACCCCGGTCGAGCCCAGCGTCGACCCCTTCCCCGAGCACAGCATCGGCCTGCCCAGAAGCTTCGATTCCTCGAGGCACTACTCGGCGCCCCAGCACTTTGCCAGCGCCAAGCTGCCCTCGCTCTACGGCAACGGCGCCGAGACGGCTTATCAGATCTCCAAGGAGCGGCCAGAACTGGCGCTTCATCTTAACCAGGAGCCGCAGCTACAGCAGCTCCAGATCCAGGTCCAGCTGCAGCAGCAGCAGCAACACCAGCAGGCGATGTCGCCCCACGCCCAGCATCATCAAGGTTTGCTGAGTCCCGGTCTCAGCTTCACTAGCAGTGGTGGGCTTCTTCACTATTTTTCCTTTCCACTTGCTCTTTCCTTAATCTGTGCGATCAGAGGATGAATTTTGTTTTTCTTTCGAATTGGTTTTCTAGAATTTTGATGTTTACCCTCTGATTCTACAGCTATCCAGATTTTATTCTCTGCACTTCTGTATGTTGTTTCAAGTAGTTTTTAACCTACTTATGCAATTAACAGCATTTGCTCTGAAATAATTAATTCAAATTTCACTTTCGCGTTTATCCTTAACAAAAGTCTCACTTGTACCTCATGATGGCAAGCATATCTAGTACTTGTATCATATATAACCCAATAGTCGACTAACAACTAAATGATTTTAAATCCACGCTGAATTTTAACTGATAAAATGAATTTTTTCAATTTCAGGACTCGAACTAGACAGTGGCAGCAGCGCGGGCGGCAGCTTGCCGAGCCCAGGCGCCGGAAGCTGCTCGCTCGATGCGACTTCGACGAGCACCTCGCCGACCTGCGCCATCATGGAGCACGTGCCCAGCCCCACGGCCGTGGCCAGCAGCGCCTCGTCGAGCACCGGAGAGCCACCGCTCACGCAAAGGGTCGGTGTACTGCAGCAAAGGGTAAGCAGCTCGGATTGATAGAGGCAAAAGCATATCGCAAACTCAAAGCTCGCGCGATTTTCGATTCAATTCCTCGCTCTTCACCCGTCGTTGGCAAATTCGCTTGAGCACGATGGGAATTATTCTTTGGATTTGATTTTTTGACTGAACGATTTTCAAGTTGCAATGCACTGAGAATTTCAAGCTTTCTTTCCATTAATTGAATTTGATTAACAAATACTTGATCGTACTCAATTGAATTTCCTATGGTCAGGAACGCTAATACGTTCGGACCCAGTTTTCAGACTTTGATCATAAAAATGTTAAGTAAACATTGAGTTAGACAAACGGTTTCATTATTATGCAATGCCAATCAACTTGAGTGCTTCACCTAGTTTCAGTGGTTTCGCTGTCACATTACTAATGCGGCAAAAAATCTCATACACAACTAACGGGCGATTATCTTTTTCGTTTTAGTTGGGCCTCCCAGGTGACTGCCAACTGGAATTCGTTAATGGAGGACACGGTATTAAGAACCCCCTGGCCATCGAAGGCCAGAGGCAAGCCGCTACGCGCGATGAAGAGCGCGCTGCCCGACCTGTTGCCGGAAAGGTATAGCAATTTTCTTTCTTTTTCTTTTTTGTCTAGCCAATCTTTTAAAATTTTAAAATCATTAAGTATTTTATCAATCAACCTCTCGCCTTACCAAAAACCTAGATTATGATTTAAAAGAAAAGTATCTAATTTGTAACTTCCTTTGTTTGCAGGACGACGATCCCAGCAGGTTCACCTGCCGCGTGTGCAGCAAAAACTTCAGCCTGCAGAGACTGCTCAACAGACACATGAAGTGCCACAGCGACGTGAAACGGTATCTGTGCACCTTCTGCGGAAAAGGCTTCAATGACACATTCGACCTGAAGAGGCACACGAGAACACACACGGGACTGCGCCCCTACAAATGTAACCTCTGCGAAAAGAGTTTCACGCAGCGCTGCTCGCTCGAGAGCCACTGCCTCAAGGTCCACGGCGTTCAGCATCAGTACGCGTACAAGGAGCGCCGCACAAAGGTAATTGTTTCTTCAAGCTTTTCATTGTCAGATTTTATTATCAAACCTTTATAAATTTTTCTTTTTTAAATCAATATTTTATAATTTTCTTGAATAGATTTGCTCAAGATGAATGTTTCTTTGATGTTTCAGGTTTACGTATGCGAAGAATGCGGCCACACGACCCAAGAGCCAGAAGTGCACTACCTCCACCTAAAGGACAAGCACCCCTACAGTCCAGCGCTTCTCAAGTTCTACGACAAGCGACATTTTAAGTTTACAAACAGCAATTTCGCCAACATGTTGCTGCAGGTGCGCACGTAGAAAAAAATTCGAAGACATTGCGTTAATTAGAAGTAATTATAATATACATATATGTTAGAGCGAAACGCGGCTTAACTATGCTTATCGGTGTTCCTTTCACGCAGCTAATCCGGAGCAACTGGAAGAAATAAACCTTTTGTTTCTTTTTTTAGGAGTTTAACGCATGCAAAAAGATTAAGCAAAGCCAGCGATAAGCAAAGTTTTCGAAGCCTCTTAGACTGTAGTTTACGTAGCTCGGCAATGCAGTAAATATTAGAGAAAAACAAAAAAACCCGATAAGCGACCGGTGAACGTCGGCCTTCCAACGGCTCCACTCGGTCGCTTGATCGAGCTAATCCAAAAAAGCAAAACACACAAGCACCATTAAAACAAAACAAACAAAAGAGAGAACAAAGTGTCAACCTGTTCTTGCTCGTGTGCTACTCTAGGGTGGACTGCTGCAACGGGACACAAGAAACGCCGACTCCTGCGTAAAGACTGCTTCGAAGGCACTGGAGACAACCCAGCTGCGGCGAGCTTCGACTTTGTTACACATGGGTCGCGCCTCCACGTTCTGAGCCCTCGGCGAGAGAGAAGCACGCAGCTGTTTGGAAGCTCGACAAGCTCGCATTCCAGCTCGACGATAGCTCGACCACGGCATCGTTCAGTATTTACTGTAGACAGTACTTGTAGTGAGTTGCTGGTATTGGGGGGGACAAATACCTATGGTTTTTTTTTTTTTAATCTTTTAACGGAGGACTGCGTAAAGTTTAGTATGCCCAAAGACTTGGATTCAACGTTTCAGGAATGTCATGTCTACCGCGGCGCGTTTATCTCCTCTTGTATACACTCCTGAATTCTCCTGATTGACGTTCTCGCAACGAAACGTACCCGATGCGCGCCGCGGCCGGTTGCTTGTTTATTCACGATTGATTACTTTAACGAGATGCACGGCGCGTTACGTTGCTTTCCGACTTTGCGGGCCAACCCTTACTAAGAGATCTTTAGCGTTTCATCAACGAAAGCGCCGAGGTCGCCTCGTCCTGTCGAAATTCTCAAGCGGCTGCTGGCAACTTTTGTAAATATTGTCGAATCTTGTAGAGAAATCCAGTTTTTTTTTATATATTCATATACTGTAGAATGAATCAGTAAGAAAATGATAATGATCAACTAGTGACAAAGACTTGAGAATTTTATTTTGAGGGTTCCGTGGTATTAAAGACTGCTGGACGTCAGAGATCTCTTAACGTACTTAAAAATAAAAAAAAAATCAATTCTATACTACACGGAGTTCACGACGAAGTTAGTCTTCTCGTGATCTTCGATCGACTGAAGAGGTAAATACTTACGTTAATGATACTGTATAAATAAGACAGGCAAGGATACTTCTTTTTTTCTAATCATTTATAGAATTTACGTGCACTTTGTTAAACGGTATAACCTGTGATATAGAGCGTTCTGAAAAAAAAAATATTTAAACGATTTTTCTCGCGTGAATGAAACTTTCGTTATACTTGTAATACACATACACACACACACACACACCACACGTACGCATATATACATATATATCGCATAATCAAACAGATCCAATATATTAAAGACTTTTGCGTTTAAAAGAAATGATATATCGGTGAAAAGTTTTTGAGAGCGAAATATTAAGGCAGTCGTAACGTAATTGTAATATACTTAAATGTATTGAAGAATCACGTTACATGAAATATATTTAATATATGCGAACGAAAAGGACACACGCACAGAAACGCAAATGCGCGTAGTAACGAGTCTTTATCTTTTTTCAACGTAGTACCTTAATTATATGTATTGATTAAAATATGTAAGCGCGTGAGCGAGCATTCACACATAAATCGGGGTTTCGTGCAATTTCACGGTGGTAGAAATCTTGTAGGCGCCTCTTTCGCTTTTGTATAAACAGAAAATGAAAAATGACGTTGCTCGTAGTTTGCAGATAACTTTTGTCTCGCGAGATGGTGAAAGAAGGGCGTAATAAGGTGCTCACGATTTTATATGGAGGGATGAATCTTGTAGACAAAGGAATGATACGAGGTGCTTTTTCACTTATGAACGTATTAGGCTAGAGAAATAAAATTATTGTAAATAGTATTCATATAGAGATATATATATTGTAGCGATATATCAGATCGTTTTTCTAAAAGTTAAACAGGAGAATGAGAGACAGAAAATATAAAGATATGGAGGTGATTGAGAAGAATCTCGTCAATGTGCACGAACGCACGATATATGCATATAAATATATATGAAATTGGATTGTTTTCTTATGCTGACGAAGATTCGCTCTCCACTTATCCCAATGATTAAATTGTTTTCGATACGTTATTTTTAGTTCGTAGTCGTTGGAACATTATTTTAATGTAAAGTTTACTTTAAAAACAAAGTATCTATGTTGGTGACTGTAAATAATGTCTAATCGATATTTCGGCTGCTTTTAGGCCATCGCGGGTCAAATTTTAGTCTTATAACTATTAGTACCTTCATATTTTAATTATTATACATAGAGTAAATGTATTGTGTATAAATAGCGTGAGATTTAATCGTACATTAATATTATGATTATTATAATATAACTATATATTATTTTTATCGACTATTAATTAATTGATTTATGGATAAAGAATCGATTGTGAAGAAAACGCACAACCATCTGTCCAGTTAAATACTCAAGAGAAAACAAGAAATAGGGAGATCTTACAAGACGCGCGATTTCATGTCTCGTCTATTTTTCATTTACGTCCAGTATTGTTTTTACCGCATAATAATTACTGTTGTAATACATTTTTTCGACGATCTTTTATTGTGCTTAAGAGCAATGTCTTAAATGTATACGCATCGTCACTCAAAGCGAATGATCAATCTTTTTTCTTAGAACGATGAATTCTTTTTACTTATACCGCTGTATTTTCATCGTTGATGATATAATGGTTATTGTCCTTATTATTATTATTATATTATTATTATTATTAATATTATTGAATATATTATTATAAAAATATTTATCGTCGTTAAGACCAACATACGAATGTTATAGTATAAAGAAAAGGTAAATGCAAATTGCGCTTTAATGAACGTCTAAAGTTAAGACCATCCCAATGATTACTTGACGCGCTTGTGGACTTTCTGATTGTAAAAGCTGCGTAATTAGCGTTCGCAAATATGAAAATAAATAATTTAATGCACAAAGAATGGATTGTTATTATTTTTAATACCTAGTCCTTATAAATCATAAAACAATCGAATCCCGCATTATTTGTTGTTTACAGAACTTTATTATTAGAATAGAAAAAAGTTAAGCATAACATTTTCACTTTTAATTTTAATACTTACAAAATATTAACCTTTATTTTTTTGTTTTCTATCTCTACAATGTTAAGATAAAAAAAATTTTTTATTTTTTAAGTCATTGGAATTATTGCATTATATTTAAAATGCTTGAAATAAATTCTATTGATCTATGAACGAAAGTAAAATTGCTCTAATCAGTTATTATGTAATTTCAACTTTAGAAAAATAATCTCTAATTTTTAACAATTGAAAAATTCTTAATTCATATTAAAGGATCATCCCTTTACCAGAACTTGCAAGTTTATATATTTTGTATTATGTATTATCATATTGAGTACACTCATGAATTTGCATGTTTAATTCGTAAAGAGGTAGCATTATTTTGTTCAATGTCCAAAATATTTTGAAAATTTAAAGTTTAATACTTTCTTTTAAGCGGGACAGAATATTAATTTCTAAATAATTATGTAACATAAACAAAATTTTAAAATTATCAATCTTTGTATTATTCTACTTTATATTTTTTTATGAATATAACAGTTATTATCATTTTATACATATTTGTATAATTTTTATTAAATAATTCTTCTTAAACTATTTACTACCTTAAACATATATATTTTTTTATTCTATTGTCACAAATAAGCAAGAAAGTTATTAATCGAGGATTTATAAAAATTTTAGATCAATACTTTTTATAAAATAAATTTATTTTTCGCTTTTGCGAATGCCAAATGCCATTACACTTCAGTCTTCTAAAAAAATATGAATCTCCACTTTTTTCATCGTGAATTTAGATCCAACTTTAATTTTTACAATAAGAATTAATTTCATTTCTTCATTTGATAACGACAAAATATATTTTACAAGCAACGATTTTTTGGGTGCTGCTGCCAATTCTATAAAATCTACTCTAGTGTCATACTACAACACCTGGATGAGTTTTATCTGTAATAAAAAGTTTATTTTATGAAAAAACTATGCATTTAAGTATTACTACTATATAAGGTAAAAAAAAAAATTTGCTGGACTTTTTTTCACCCATTCAATTAACAAACATACGATTGCCTTTCACAAATTCATACTAGGTTCTACTCACTACTGACAACAGAGTTGATTGACATGAACCTAGGCTTTGCAGGAACTTTTGGAGCACTCTTCCTAGGCCTTGATCTATCTCCAGTGCTCAATTGCTGCACCTTTATTGATAATTTAGAATAAATTTTGCCGTTTCATTATTTCAAAAGCAATTAAAATAATAACTTATATTTAACAAAGCTATCTATACCTGTTCATCAATGGCATTAAACTGCCATTTCCATGTATGATTGTATAATATTTGACGATGGTCAAATCTATTATCATCAGGACTGTAGGTTTCTGCATGGCATGATGGAGTTAAAATTGTCATCTTGTGACGATTAATAGCATAACATCGGTAGAAATGTTTAACTTTATCAGCAACCTAAAAAGTAAAATTATTTTAATAATAAGCACTTTTAACAACAGAATATAAGTAAAAGTAATTTTTGAAAATATTTTACTTCTTTTGGAGTAATATTATCCCATGTATGAACCAGTTTGCAAAACATAGAAAATGGCCCAGCACAATTTTGTTTTCTAAGACGACCAAAAATTCCTAACTCTACATAAGTCATCCCCATATCAACTTCATCAAGTTGCACTAATTGGCCATGTTGAAGAGGTTCCAATTCAGCTGTAGGTTGGGCTTCTAATATTTCATCAAGAGCAGGAATATTATATTTTCGCCTACGAATTGGAAAAAACAATATATCTTTTCCAAATTGTCAGTAGAATATTAAAATTATTAAGTGTCAATTAACCGGAAAAATTTGAGGAATCGCTTCAAGTCGTTCTTGGCAATTCCTCCTATTGGATTTACATCTGCGCTGCTGCAGTCGTATTTAGTAAAGTATCCGCGGAGAGCTTCATCCACGTTACTGCTTCCAAGAACCAAAAGACCACCTGGTCTACCTCTTACCCATAGCATCAATTGTGCAAATAGATAAGCGATAACCATTCGGATCCTTGCCTAAAAACATTTATTATAATTAAAACGTTTGTATTAGATGTTATCTTCATAAGTTAATGGTTTTTACTAGTTAAAGAGACAATTCATAGAAAAGCTCACTACGATTTCTTGATAAATTAATATTGATATTTCATTATTAATAACTTACATATATTTTTAAAATTTAATTTCAATTAAATTTAGAAGAGAAACTAAGCTAGTGAATACTTTACTTGAATATTTTGAAGAGCTACATTTTCTCTTGGCGAGCCACCTTGAACTTTGAATCTCGGCGTTACTTTTGCTACTTGATAGAATATTCCTAAAATCGCTGAAATTGCAGTATCAATAATAATACTGTGGTGATAAGAACCAATTTGACTGGCAAGATCAGCTGCTCTTGACTTTGTCTCGGCTGATGAATTTTCAGTAGCCATGTAACAGGTGACAAGAAGTGTGTTACAAAGTTGCTTAGGATCTGTAGGCACGTACTCTGAATCTCCGACTATTTTTCTTATATCAGTTAGAACCTGCATGTCTGAGGAATCAGAAATTATGATTATTTTAAAAATATTAATTTAAAAATATAAAAAGCAAATATATAGTACCTCCTTTACTAATAGATTCAACAATCATGCAGCACATTGAGTAAACTAAGCAAGCTGTGGAAGACGAGTCAACGCCACCGCTTAATGGCAAGAAAAAGCCACCTTGACACGATCGTCTAGAATGAAAAAGAATTTAAAAAGTAGTAATATTAACAATACTATCAGAAATATTAAATTACTATAAATCATTAAAGTACCGTAAGTAATCCCAAAGCCAGCAAGCCGGAGCCATCGAAATTTCTTCTTCAGGGGAATGATAAACAATTTTAGCGTAAGAAGTTTCCTCTTCATCGAGATCGATCGGCCTATCCGGTGCATTCGAAATCAGATTATCCGAAGTTAATGCAAAATCTACTTTTACTCTAGGATACGGATTAGATCGGGCGGCCAAATGAGATCTAGAACGAATGCTATTACGGTAGCTCCTGTTGATAATAAAATGCATAAAATTCGATTATTTCAAAGATCAAATAAAACATCTACTACCAAGAATCGATTTTCAGAAATTCAATAATTACCGTATATCTTCGAGGTCAATCGTAGCCAGAGTCACCTCCACTTCTTCCAAAGCAAACTGCTTACCACGGTTCAAAATATGACCATTCAAAGTAATACTCGAACCGCCATTGAAGTACAATCTGGAGCCATCGCAACCTCGAAGATTGCTAAACATGTAGCATCCTCCGGACTTGAAAGTGGCAGATTTCACCAAATCTACTGTCACGTAAGCTTTTCTCAGCTCGAAGTATGAACCGCTACCTGCAAACGTTAGGAGTAATAAAAATATTTTACTCAATAAAGTTTTCGGTTAAGAAGCTTACCGTTTGATATAATTTCGACTCCATCTAAAGCCATGTTTATATGATTACTGGACGGATTCCACAATTCTTCGCAAATCTCGAAACCTATGCAGGTGTCCCGCGTCGAGATAACAGCGTCGCCAAAAGGAACTACTGTTTGGTTCGTTATTTGTGCGATCATTCTGGGTAAAAAATAATCCTCTACTGTTCGTTCCTGTAAAAAAGTAGTTTTATAAAGTATTGCATTGTTTGTTTTACATATATCTAAAAGTTGTATCCATTTGTTTTTAATTATTGTTGAGGCGCAAGTATCGAAGAATAGTAAAACAGAGCCAATTGTTTTGAACGTTAACCTGTAGTTATCGAGGTGGTCTCTGACAGACACTGCTAGGCATTGATAAAGTAATACTATAACGAACTCTATGAGTTTAAATAAATATTTTAAAAGTTAATGTTAAATTTTTGTTATCCTCTGTGGAACAATTGAAGTTGTAAAGTTGATAGTTTAGGTATAAATAAAACGCTATCTGAAAGTTAAAACAAAGGAGATAAAAATCGAGCTATAATTCCTTAAGATTCGTCTAACTAAATACATTATGAAAACTCGTAATGTATTGTTTTTGTGTACTTTTGTTTATATTATTGCCGTAATTTGTTGTGTATATATCGGTACGTAAAAATCTTTAAAACATAACCTCTATTAATATTTTTCAAATAATAAATAAGCATAAGCAGCTCTATTAAAAATTAAGCAATGCCATGTGGTATCTGATAGAAACCACGTTGATAGTTACGTAGCGAAATTCTACCTCGGTAACCAAGAATCAACGCAAGAATCCTTCACTTTTCTTTATTCTCATAATTTCAAATACTGTGCCAAAATAATAAAAACACTCAATAATTCTACATTTCATTTACCAGGTGCAAGAATTAAGAAAACTAAAAAAAAATCGTATAATCAAACATCGTTATCGTACGAAAAATTAACGGAAGCGCGAAAAAAACCAAGTATAAAATCGCAAATCAGCCTCAGAAAAGCTAAAAAATTATCCAACCTTCGTCCAAGGAGAGAACCACCTGGTTTCTCGGTAATTCCCGTCCTCGCAGAGTTGCATTTTGGGCCTGATGAGCAGTATTCTTCTGTTGAGAAAGGCCACTCTGCAATTGTAGGTGACGTTTTTGTGCATCACCGGCATGCCCACGTCCACGAGGATGTCCTCGCAGTCGGGCGATTTGAGTAAAGTCGACAGGACCTCCCAGCAGTGGAGCAGCGTGTCGGATTCATAGAAATGATCCTCGCAACTGTAACCGCTAGAGAATAGAAGAAAGAAGTAAGTTATTTTTTGCTTGTACGTAGTTTTCAAAAGATAGATAAAGAATTTAGAACGTACAAGGATATAGCTAATTTTTTTCGGCCGAAATCTTATCTTGGAATAAATTTTCACTTTACTAAAATGGTATTCATTTTGTAGCGGTAAAATCTACATAATATATCTACAATGAATGAATTTAATTGTAAATGCAACATGTGCACCTTGGCTTTATTTGTAAGTTTTTGAAAAAATTGTAAATCTTACATCTATAGTTGGATAAGTTCGAATGCTTTTTTTTATATAGTAATAGTTAAATTAGCTCAATGAATAATGTTGAATGTGGTGAATGTACAAAAAACATAGAAATACAGCGCAAGGTGCTCCAAACCAAATAGCGAAAAAGTACTCTCAGAACTAGGCACTTTTATACATCCAGCTTTTTGGCATAATTATTATTCTACTTTTACAACAAATTTAAAGAATTTGTTGGCCACCTCTCAAAAAATCGCAAAGCTAAAACAAAAGCCTCACCTTATCTCGAGCTCAGGCCCGCTCCTATAAGTAGCGCCTGCCTCCTTGGCGCTCTGTATACTCTGCAGTATCCTGCGCGAGTTGCCCTCAAAATCCATGGCCCACTGGTTAAGGGTACAAACCGCGACGGTCGCCGTTCGACCCATTTTGCCTCTCCTTTCCCACAGCAATCAATTTCCCAAGACCTGCAATCAAAAATTCCCGAGGCGCGAATTAAACTAGAGCCAACCGAAGCAAGCGACGGCGAAGATAGGCCATCGCTGATAGGAGCTTGGCAGCCTTCGATTGATCAATACCGCCTTAACGCCCGACTACAGTTCGTTTTCCAGGATGATAGCATTTTTTCTTTTCCTTTTTTCCTTTTCACGGCGCCTTGGATGCCGGCGATCGATCGCTATTACAGAGCTTTTATTTCCTGCTATAAGCCGCGAGCTTTTTTTAAAGCGGGCTCGTTTTCAGGCTGGAAACTAGGCGACGAGCGCATAACGGCGCGCCAGTTCGCTTTGATTGAAGGCCGAAATAGAACTGCAATTAACGGAAAGGAGGTAAAAATGAGGGGAGTTGTGTATTCCGAATGCAGCCGCGAATGCGAGGGCTTTAAAAATAGTCGGCTGCTGGCTGCTATATAGCTGCGCGCTGCTGCCTCGGCGAAAAAAGCTGGAATTCACAAAACCGCGTGCTACTCCGTTCATTCATATATTGAATATAGTAAGTTTGAACAGACGGTTTCGCTTGAATGCTGGAAAGCGCAAAAATCGATCGGTCTCGATTGCCTGGATAAATTGAATCAAAACTATACATATATACTCTCTGGCAACGCGTCATTCTCGGAATCGCACGTAAGAAAAGGCAGCGCGAGAGCGAGAGAATCGAGTTGGCATTTTGAGAATCGTAAATACCGTCTTAACGGTCCGAATTTCGATTATTTACAAACGGCGCTCGCGCGCGCGGCCGAACAGCTGTTCCGGAGTCGAAAATAAGTCGCGTCTATCCCAGCATCTCGGAAAATCGCGCTCGCGCACATCCAAGTGTTTTAAATAGAAAGCCGCTCGCGCGGAGCTTGCAGCTGGCCGTTTAGCACAGTCGTCTCTTTGAGCATCCGAGAAAAAGCTCGCGCGGAAAAAAAGCTTTCGATCGGCGCGCGCACGCGGATTTTCCCCGCTTTGCGTGAAATGGCCGGCCTTGGTCTCTTGCGCACCTGGACTAGAGAGCGGGCCCGGCTAAAAATAGCCGTCTACTATTTCATCTTATCGCAATAAGTCATTAATTACCGCAAGCTTCCTCGAGAACTGTGTCAAAAGCTGCCGCCAAGAGGCTGCAGCCGCAGCAAGGCAAAACGTATACCTCCTCGGCTTGTCGCACACAGCTGGCCGACGTCCAGGAACCTTCGCTCAACCCCCCACCGCAGGCCGGGCTCCTATACACGCGCGCGAGAATCCCGAATAATTTAGAGGGCGATCACCGAGCGATGCATCCCCGGAAAACGTCGATACACGCATCCCTCCGAAAATCCGTCGGCGCGCCGTCGCTAGGGAAGCCGCCGCCGTCGCCGCCGCCGCCGCCACCGCCGCAGACGTCGCGTGTGTGGGAGAGCTCGGCCCGCTGCTTACAGTCTCGCAGTCCGAGCCAGGCACCTGCAGCACGCGCACCAGAAAGCCGAGCCGCGCGCGCGCACGCACGCACGCAGGTTGAACGAACCGGCCGTCCGGGATTCCCCCTGCGACGCCCCCGCGGCGAATCTCGAATTTATATAGAGCGCGCCGCGCGGACTGCATCGGATTTTCCATTGACGGATATAGTCGCGTGCGCGCCTCTGGAAGTTTGGGGGGTTGGGGGATTGATCGCTGCCGGCTGGGATGGTGCTGCCCGTGGAATTTTGTCGGTGAGGTGGTTGCTCGGAGTGTATGTGCTCTTTGTGAGGGGCTGCTGGTTCGGAGTGTGTTTAAGAGAGAAAGAGAGTGGCTGTGAGGGAGAGAGAGAGGAAGAGAGCGTTGGCATAGGCCAGAGCTCTCTTAGCTGTGAGAGCGGTTTATTTTGGAAGATGACGTAAATAATATTCGAGTTCTCGCTGTGACGAGTGCGTGTGCATAAAGATATGAAATCTGGGACGCGGTCGCCTTTGTCCCAGTAAATTTTCACGACTTTTTTCTAGCCGCTTTTGTTCGCTTGTTTTGAAACGGCCCGTGAATCCTTGAGCCAGCTCGACAAGATTAATTTTCTCGGGCGTGAATTAATATTTTTTTTTAAAAATACATTTACGCGCTTATGCTTTGAAGATTTTCGTGGGAATCGATTATTCTTGATGCGTGGGCTAATTTTTAAAAATAAGCCGACGCAAGCTCTCGGCGGGTTTTCGAAAACAAAGGAAAGGACAGGCGACGTGCAAGTTTAAGGCTGACGCTGTGGGAATTGCCAAACATAATAGTCCAAGTGTCACTTTAGCTGAAATCGATATTGGCTCTTGTTATGCTTCATCTCTTTTACACAAGCCGCTCTAGCTTCGTTAAATGAGCTATTAGTATAGTATAAACGTTTAAAGAATTTTCTATTGTTTATTTTTATACTTATTAGAATGGGTGCTATTGTTGATAAATATTATTCAAAATTTTATATATATATATATTTGAATTATCGTTTTCATAAAAATACTTTTATTTTGAGAAGCTTCCAATGAACAAAGAATTTTTCGTGACAAATTTTCTAGTGTGAAATTGGTTTGTTTGAAATCAATGTTGTTAAAAAAGACTCATTGTTTACTAACAATCATGCACTCAATCAGTCCATTTGTTTACCATCGTGCAATTTTCTTCAGACTAGATAAAACAAAGACAGTGAGGGAAAATATTGAAAGTGTAAAGTGTGAAAAGTCAGGTGAAGTTATCGTTCGACTTGTAAAGGATTATCTATTATCAATGTAGTTATAACAATGTGGAACGACAATGCTACAAGCGAAATCGCAGTCCGGACTGCTTGGCATGCTGACGCTGAGAAATGGAGTACGTCGTGAACGGCAAAGTGAAAGATCTGCAAGCTGCCTTATTTCCGGTACAACCGATTCCTGGTAAACTTATTCTTTTTTCAAATCACACGCAATGATATAATCATAAATTCACTTTGCGGGCCGCGCACGTGAGCTAGCAATTAAAATGGATTGTAAATTTAGACTGGCAGGAGAACAATTTGCACATTCATTTTGGGGAATAATAAATTTAGTGGAACTAGACAAAGCGGATTTATTTATTCATTTATTTACTTAAATAAAACCTCAAACAATTTTCACGCTCATTTGATAAATGGCAATTTTAGTGGTCCTAGACCGCGCCGATTTATTGATTAATTTATTTTCTAAAATAAGCGTCCGAAATTTTGAGCAAATTCACATATTATTTTAGTTTCATAATTTCAACAGAATGCAAGAATGTTAACTAATTTTAAACCCGTTTTATGTGATTTCGCAAGATTTTCATTCAACAAACCATTAATTTAATTTTACGCCAATCCCGTGCGGGCAAAGTTCATTTTTCAAAATAACAGAGGACCATCTTGCAGGAAGTACAATAACGAACCAATGTCTGCAAACGCGATTTGGCATCGAGAGGAAGGACCTAGATTCGGTCTTATCCTTGACCTCAGGATTTGTCAGGTGCCGCGAGACGAAAGAAGGTTTTCAAGCGCTGCTAGTCGATTCCAACCTTATTGGATTAAACGCAGTGGCACAAGAAGCGCGATGGCCCACGGAATGTCAAGTAAAAACCACCTTTTCAATAATCATTTTATTCGAATATTATTTTAAGCTCTTTAAAATTACTTACAAGGAATTGAAATTTCTTAATTAATAATTCAAAAATACACTATTAACAAAAAAAAAAGAAGTGATTGTACTAATTTTCCAAATATTTATTCTTGGTGAAATCTAAAAATATTTGAACTTAATTTCTTATTTCGAGCTTAATGTAACAGAATCCCAGGTAAACATGCATTAAAGAAAGGCTATTTCCAGGTTTTGCCAGACCGAGTGAAGCACTTGGAAGACAGTCCAGAAGAGCCAGAGCCCTTCTACGTTCCCACGGGAAAAGAGCCAAGACCAAAGCCAATCGGCGACGAGTCCGGAACAATAATATTTCGCTACTGCCCGACGAATGCCACAAATTACGTAAATAAATATTTGAAATTTTATTGTCTTGCTGATTAGAAATATTAATTAGTAACATCTTAATAGTAATTCTACCATTTAAAATTATAAAAATATTCAAAAATTCAAATGTTGAAATTTTTTTTAAAGATTTTATTCTTCTTTTGTTCATTGTACAAATTTTAATTAATTTTAACATTAGATCAAATTTTTATAAAGAGCTTTGTGCGACAGCTCAAATTAAAGCTGCTGGCCAAAACTTTTTTAGTGTAGTAAATAAAACTATTAAAAATGTCTAATTTTTAAAATATTTTAAAAATAAAATCATTTTAAAAATAGAGCCACGACATCTATTCAGTTAGATCTGTAGAGAAGAACAATCAGACCCATAATGTGTCAAAAAATGTTTTGATCTTTTTTTGGATGTTTTAACAATAATTTTTTTAGTTAATAATTAATATTTATTTTATTAAAGTTTATAAATTGAAATTTCTCTTTTGAAAATTATACCTGATAAAAATACTTAAACTCCACTTGATTGTTCTGGATGGATAAAAAAAAGTTCATTAATAAATCACCGCTTCGTAATTTCTAATTTCTAATAAACAATTTTCAAAGAAAAAATTATCGTAGATTCAATTAAAGGTGAGAAACCACCCTCTCCTCAATCATCCCAACTTTATAAACTCTCCCTTACAAAATACACAATCAAACAGAAAAAAAAGGTCGACCATTATTAGCACTTCTCTAATCTAAACTTCAGCTCGCTTCACCCCAAACTCTACTATCCAACTTCCTTTCACAAAAAAAAAACTGAAATAATCATTTCCGGCCTCCCCGCAGTTCAGCCGATCGTGCATAGGCGGTAGCCCGGTCGGGCCCGCCAGCAGCGGCGGTGACCCGACGATCGAAGAGACTGCGGATTGCGTGACCCAGCTGCCACGGCCGATGAGCAATGGTGGCACGGATCTCTGCTTCGAATCGAGATTCGAATCGGGCAATCTCGGCAAAGTCATCAAGATCACCGACACCTACTACCAGCTCCACCTGCGCAAGGATCTCTACACACAGCGGCACATGCAGTGGTTCTACTTTAGGATATCTAATACCAAGAGTGATACCATGTACAGGTGCGTGCGTCTATGCCTAGTGTGGATGAGGCTGTAAGGCTTGATTTTAATCATTTGCTTCCAGGTTGTCCATTGTTAATTTGTGCAAGGAGGATAGTCTGTATAACGAAGGACTGAGGCCGCTGCTGTACTCCACAAAAGATGCAAACTTAAAGTCCATCGGCTGGAGGAGATGCGGGGAGAACATTAGTTATTATAAGAATGACTCGTCGTAAGTGATAATCGATAGCGTTGATATAATTTCCTATTTTTCGATGATATGTAATAACGCCACTGAATTAACTTAGGGACGAGGAGAAGGAGAAGTGCACGCTGACGTTCAATATTTATTTTCCACACGATCAAGATATCGTTTATTTGGCTCATTGCTATCCTTATACATATACGGACTTGCAGGTAAATATTTATAGCGGATAATGTATAGCTATCGTTTTATAATGAGTTCTAGAAAAAAAATCTTGCAAGATGCATCATTTACAACGCTTTACTGAAGTGTAACATGCAATTGTCGGTCTATTGCAAAAATTCGGAAGTACTAATTACGAATGAGATAGGACAGTCGTATATGTATCGTTAAAACTTTTATTTGCCAAGCGGCATACCGACATGAAATTCTCAAATCTATAGTCATATTGAAAGTATTAAAGCTACACTGAATATGTTATCTCGAACAATAAAACTTTTACTAATATGTATATGCACGATCATAAAATGCACTTATAACTGCTAGAATATTAAACGCTAGTTAAAGAGCAAACTTTTTATCTATTTCTCCATTTTTCATAAAGATAATGTTTCATATACTAATAAAAACAAATTTCTATTTACCCCTTCCCATTTGGCTTCTTAAAATTGACACTAAAAAAAATTATCGACTCCAAGGTAGCACATAATTTGCACGATATGCAAAAACACACCTTCATTCTTGCTAACAACAAACCTATTGAATAGAAAAATACAATCATTCCTTTTTGCCAAAGGAATACCTAGCGAACATCGCCAGCGACCCGGTAAAAACTCGCTTCACGAAGCTAAGGCTGCTCTGCCGTAGCCTGGCTGGCAACAGCGTCTATTACCTGACCATTACAGCACCGACGGCAAACGACGAGGCGCGGCGCAAAAAGGGAGTCGTCATAACGGCCCGAGTTCACCCCGGCGAGACGCCCTCCAGCTGGATAATGAAGGGAATAATCGACTTTCTCACCGGCGAGTCTAATCAGGCGAGGGTAGGTCTAATTTTAGGGATTGAGCAATCGAGCTGTAGTATTGGATGTAATTTTTAAAATTGCTTCCGAGATTGAAAATGCTGTTTCTGCCTAAGGTCGACGCGGATTGCCGGAACTTTGCTTTATTACTGCCCTTGCTTAGAGCGGCCTTTTCTTTTATTAATAGGTCACCTTTTGTTCAGCTTTCTTTTATTGCTATCGTAAATTAGTTATGGGCGTTAAGGGTGTTAATGTGGTTTATGAGCGCATTTAAAATAGTGTTTTTACAACTATTCTAAATAAATTGGGTACGTTTGATAAAAAGAGAAAAAGATAAATCAAAAATACCTTCGCAGAACGTTTAAAAGCCAACACATCAAGTGTGAAAATTAAGTTCACTCAACTCGCGAATATAGAACACGGGATATCAGTTTTTCAAAGACAGTATTAATCATCTCTGGCATAATTGTAGTAATTATCTTAATTGCTTCCTCAAAGGTAATCGTTTCTTGACGTAATTTGTGGGGAAAAATAACTTTCTTCTAGAAAATCATTTCAAGTGCCATTTTAATTTATACACTGAATAAAACATTTATAACAATCTGATTTTGTAATATACTTTTAAATTTTGTTTAATTTTTAAATTAAATAATTAATTTCTGCATAGAAGTTAAATATTTATAAAAGTTAATATAAAAAACATAATCTATATAGGTTTTCAGTAGAAAAAGTCAAGTATGCCAGACATACACACTTTAATTTTTTATTTTTAACTTTTTTTCTAGGTTAATAAATTCTAAATATAATGGAGTCTTTTATATGTTTCTTTTCACTCCGCTCGAACCAGTTCAATTGACAAACCAAAATTAAAGATGCTCTACTTAAGTCCTATAAAAATTGTCGAATTTCCAATACACACATTATAATCAATACCTAAACTAAACCGCAATTAGAATTCAGCCAACCCGAACCACCCTCAAAACCAAAAACCAAAAAACTCAATCTCCCACGCTCACCACCCTCTACAAATTTCAAGGAACTCCGCGAGCGCTTCATCTTTAAGCTTGTCCCGATGCTGAACCCGGACGGCGTAATAGTGGGCAACAATCGCTGCTCCCTCTCCGGCAAGGACCTGAACCGTCAGTACCGCACAGTCATGCGGGAAACCTATCCCTCGGTCTGGCACACGAAGCTCATGATCCGGCGGCTGATGGACGAGTGCGGCATCGCCATGTACTGCGACCTGCACGCCCACTCGCGCAAGCACAACATTTTTATCTACGGCTGCGAGAGCAAGAGGCCCGGCTTCCCGGGAAAGCTGGCCGAGCAGGTTTTTCCGCTTATGCTGCATAAGAACGCCGCGGATAAGGTGAGAGATGGGCTGATTGGATGCGTGGAAAGATTCGATAGGGTTTAAAAGTAGGGAATATTTATTTTTCAGTTCTCTTTCGAAAACTGCAAGTTTCATATAGAAAAGAATAAGGAAGGGACGGGGAGAGTGGTGGTCTGGCTGATGGGCATACAAAATAGCTACACGATGGAGGCATCTTTAGGAGGTTCAGTATTAGGCTCCAGAACCGGCACGCACTTCTCGACGCAGGATTACGAGCAGATCGGCAAGGCTTTTTGCGAAACGCTACTCGACTTCTCCGACGAGGATCCCATGAAAGTAAGCAAAACGAAAATTATTCGATTTTTTCAAAAAGCTGCTGACTCATTTTTTTCTTGACTTTAAGGAGAGACTGCGCAATAAAATCATAGCGAGGTTGTCCAACAAAGGATCTAGTGCTGACGAGCCGACCAACATTGATCTCACCGATTATTCGAGGTAACTAAATCATTCATTTATTTTGGAACCTTACATTTTTGTAAAAAAATACCATCTCTTTTTTTTAATATAATAGCGACGAAGGGGATACCTCAGACAGCTCGTCCGAAGAGTACAAATACAGCAGCGACCTAATCAAAAGACGCTTGAGCGCGTGCACCGAAGATCGCCGGTACTTGTGTGTACCGCCACCTTCGCCCATGCTTTTGAAGCCCGCTACCGCCGACCCGTTCGGAAAAATTAAGAAACCCAAAAGTAACCTGCCAAAGATTGTACTCATGCGAAGAAAAGCAGTAAGCGTCTTTTATTTGATTTGACGAGTTGGAAAAAATTGTCCACTATTGTAATTTGTTGTTTTTCATGCAAACTCAAGCGTAACAGGAAGGCAATGGACTTGCCAACAACGGATCCCGGCAGCGACTTGTACATGAGCGACTCGGCCGACGACGCGCACGTTCGTTCTGCCGCTGACATGAAGGGCAAATGCTCCGACGACGAGACGCGCTACTTCGGCAAGGAAAATCGCCAGAAAAAGAAGTCTGATTTAGATTTACCCTTAATCGTAAGGCCGCGCAGTCTTTCATTAGGCGAGGAAATCATTTCCGCGGATTTAGCTAGGAAGAGCAAGCGGCGCTCGCGCCGCCATCGACTGCCTAGGTTTGTCATTTACTTTTCACTTTCTTCACAGTAAATGGAAGATGTTTTGTAAATTTTTCAATTTTTTTTTTTTACTTACAGACCTCTTAGGAATTTATCTCCAGTGATACAAAAAAATGACGATATGCAGATCAAATTGTTGGCATTGAGAAAACAGATTTGGGCAGGACTGGGCAATTATGAGTTTGAAGAGCATCTTGAGATCTCTTTGATGAATGAATATCCTTTGAACTGGGGTGTTTCTAAAATGGCCTTTGAATATCAGGCTGAGAATGAAGCCCTGTTAGAGTAAGTTCTTTTTTATTTAAATTAATTATTATTAACTTTTTATTTTACTTTAATTTTTAAAAATACATTAATAAGCTTTCGCATTTATTTGAAATATCTATTGTAATGATTTTAAGTAATTAAATGACATACTACCTAAACATTAAATGTTTTATATATTAATGTACAATTATATTTTATAGGTCATGTTCAAGAAAATTAGAAGAATTAAATTATAATAAAAGTGATATCAAGAAAACAAAAAAGAAAGTACGTAAGAAAACAACCAAAGCAACTGATGTTCCTCCTGTGATAAATTCTGTAGAAGATGAGAATCGACAGAATGTAAAAAAGAAAAAGCCACGAGTGAAGAGGCCAAAAGCATTGAAGCCCACCCTTGAGCCTTTAGATAATAATACTATAGTTCTTACCTCTGAAGGAATAGATTCATTAAAATTATATGGAACTGCCAAACTTCCCAAAGTCCAATCCAAACCAAAGACAGAGTCGAAAAAAAAATTAACTAAGGCAGTCATTGCAGCAACTATAACGACTTCAAAGCTCAAGCCAAAGCAGCCTCCTGTTGATTCGGGAGGCGATAGTTCAAGCTGTGAAAATTCTCCTTTAGCAAGGCGGAAGAGCTTGAAGAAGAAGGGCACAGCCACTACGGGTAAAAAGCGTACACAAAGTGCAGTGATTGGTAAAAAAGATTCAAAGTGAATGCATCCGAATGCTCAGCGACTGCTGTATTACTAATTCCGCACTGCCATTATTAACATATAAATAATCTACATGATATACCGAGTCGTGCCACTGAAAAAAAAGAAGAAAAAAAAAAGCAATAATAAGGACGTACCTATATCATTAAACGCATCTAAAAATCATAGAGTCCAAGCCGCAAGGGTCCAGTCGCGCTTGGGCGGCCGCATAACCTCACTTTTATCTGATAAGGCGTTGTTTTGAAATACTGTTTTTAACATGTAGAGTAAAGTTTTCTATGCTCTGTAAGTCGAGGTGCGATCGAGTATCGCTTAATTGTTAAAGCAATGTTAAGTCTAACTCGTTCTGTTCAGCAGAATTTTACGTAATGTGCATTAAAAATAAAATGAAGGTTAGAAGTATTCGCAAGTTGTTATTTACTTTGACAGAGTACCCACTGAGGACGTTATTTTCAGCTCCCGGCGGACCCGTCGATTTGATTTCTCGCCAAGTCTTATCGGCGCCGGAAATAGAAAACACCTGCCGCGTATTTACACCGAAAATTTGAAAACTCAATCTCACAACATTGTTGGCGCTTTAGAAAAATTAAAATACTGCCGGAAAAATTGAAACCTTGCTATCCGAGTTCCATGACCTCTGCGCCAATCCGCGCTAACTAAAAATCAACATGGCGATGCTTGGCGGGAATTTCAAACGATAGAATTTCACTTTTATTTAAACAAAAATTAAGAATGGAAAAATTTATTGATAAACGTAAGTATTGCTTTGTGAATATGTTACAAGAATTTTTTAACAACATTTTTTTATCCATATAATTTTATTCGGATACGTGAGCTATAATTAATTATCAAAATATATCAAGCATTACATGCTTATTTCCTTTACGAAAAGAATACTCCTTATTCATTTAAACTTACAAATTAAACAATTAAAATTGATATTTTTATAAAAAAATCTAAATTTCTTCAACAAAAAAATCTTGAAAGCAAAAAAAATTTGTTGGAATTAAAAAGCTTGAAACGCGCAGAACGTTGTAGGGTCGGCGAGCGCTGACCTGGATATCCGGCCATTGTAAGCGTAATTCGACTTTTTTCCCACACGATCAGATGTGGGAGACTTGAAAAAACGAAGTGAACGAGTTTTTCTTGGAGACTTTATTATTGAGTTTCGCTGGTTGTTTGCTCTTAAAAATGAAAAATACTTTAAAATTTCAGATTCTCGTTGATTTTTGGTTTAAAACATTTTTTGGAGAGTAAATATTGGAGCTGATTGTTTTGGAGCAGTATAAAAATTTTAACCTGATGAAATTTTTTTTTTTTTTTTTTTAATTAAACTAAATACTTTACTGCATTACAAAAGATTGTAGTAGTCAATCATTGTGAATTGGTGTCTCATTGTAGATTTAATTGAGCCAAAAATTTTTTTAAGACATTGTATTTAATTAAGCTTTAAAAATAAAATTGTTAAAAAATGAAGCTTAGTCCTTAAAGTCAAATATTTATATGAGGTTTTGTAATAGAGCTATTATTGTTTAAACAAACTTACATCTTGCAGTACTAATATATAATACGTAACTATTTACAATATTTGTGTAATTTGATTAGCATACATTCCATTCGATAAATTAAATTTATGCTTTTGAAAGCTTATGCATTTGATTCAATGCAAAATTCATTGTAGCCTTATCAGGTCAGCGGAAAATACTGGAAAAATGTATGTAAATCTTGATATGTTCGACTTGCTGATCAAAATTTTTAATTATACTTCTTTCTTATCATCTCACGCTTCTTCTACCTGTTGAAAACGTCCAGCTAAATTATTTGACTAAATTTTTAAATTTAAATATGGATTTTTATATGGTTTTGCAGATGTTTTTTTTTTATACTCGAATTTAAGGAATCCAGCTACTAGCTAAAAATCCAGCTGAATTTAAACTCTGTTTTTTAACAAAGCTGCTATAATTTGGTCACTTACATTCTCTGCAATGATTTATTAAAAGATTTAAATTTAAATTAACAAAAAATAATAAACCTAGACAATATAAGAAAATTAGCTTTTAATGAAATAAAATCTTAATTTATGTACGAAGTAATTGAGAAATTAAATTTAAAAGTCTATTTTAAAAGCTATACCCTTCTATCCTCATAACTAACTATAAATGCATTATTCAATATACCGCATAAGTATAATGCATGGCTTAGTTGTGTTTTACAGAAGCACAGCTTGAGAGCATGTATTAGAGCTAAAGTTTACGCACGAGCCAACAGACAATGTCATCGTACGCTAATCCAATATTTCGTAATCCGCTTGATGAGCATGCCACTATTTTTTTTTTCCTTCTAGTTTAGGTAAAGTGGGCCGCAAAAAAATACATGTTTGGTGCTTATAGCTGGCTGTATAAGAGATCGTATAGCTATAGTTCGTTCTTGAATTATAGCTTTGTTTTTTTATAAAATTGGATTGATAAAAATTTTTAAAATTGTGTGTAGAATTATAACTTAATTACTCAAAACTTATATATTGCTTTTATATTTAGTTTTTGAGATACGTTTTAAATAAATAATATAAATTTAAATGTTTTATTAATATCTATATAGTAGTTTTATTTACAAAATATTAAGTTAATTTTTAGATGAAATCGTCGTTTAAATGAAATTATCAAATAATTTTAAACAAAAATTCATTCTTCTTACAAAAAAAGATAATAAATAATAAATATATTAAGTTTTTTTAAATAAATAATTTTCTCTACAACATTGTTTTTTCATTTTCAAAGCTCTTTTTTTAATTATTCAACAATTCAATTACAGTCATATTCAACATAAAAATTTCTTCTCGGACAGTGATTCATCCTTCCGCAAGCTCATACAGAAAAATGCGTAAAAACCTTTAAAAAAAACTGCATGTACCAACTCCATCAATACCAAAATCATTCATCTTTCAACTTCCCAACAACAAAAATCACCCCAACGACAAAACATCAAAAAAAAAAAAAAAAAAACCACAATCTCCCACAATTCAAACCTCACATCCTCATTTTCCCAACATGTAACCCGCAACATAGAAGCAAGCCGCGCGCTTGTGGATCTGGCGCCTTGCTGCTGCCTCGCGCTTGCGCCGGCGCACTGCGGCGCGCTATATATATATTACACAGCGAGCTAGCTCTTGCCTCGCTTACTCTCCTCTCGGCTCCTGGCCGCCTGATACCGTCGCAGTCGCATATGCAGAGGGAGTCGCGACGGAGATTAGGATTAGATGTCGCGCGGCTCTCACTCTCTCTCTCGCTCGCTTGCGAGCTCTACAGGCGCGCTCCCCTAGGGAAAGCCGGAGAGAAAGCTTTCACTTTTGCAAGGGCGTAGCCGTGGCGGGGCGTGGGCAGGGGAGGGGGTATACAGCCGAGCTCGCGGCTCACCTGCTGCGCGAGCGACGAGTCTTGTATATGTGTATACAGAGCTGGACGGCTGCACTGCGCGGGCTTTTTCTACTTACGCTGCTGGCGCGCGCGGCTGAGCTGGGATAATGGATTGATGGATTGATGTTGTGGATTTTTTTTTTTTTTTTTGGGTTGGATGGTTTGGGTAGCGATTTTTTTTGTCACTGGTTTTTTGATTGAGAAAGGGGGATAAATAATTTAAGTGTTGCTTAACACAAATTTTTACTACTGGTAAAAGTATATGGAAAATTCAGAATTGTTTAATGTGAAAGACTAACGTCCATACTTCGACATGGAGAACCATCTTATTTTGATAATGTCTACTACTTATATGATTGCACGTTTTTTTAATTTAAACCACACGATTCTGGAACACTTTGCGAGAGATTTAGATTATTATAGGTGTGATGTTCCTTGAAAAATGCGCTTTTTACACGCATTATTTTGCCTTACAAAACTTACCTTTGTGCACCAAATCTGCGTTAAATTCCTCATGTAGCATCTAAAATATACATATCTTGATTGTTATGTAGCTTTAGAATCTCTTATATACATATAATTTAACAATTAGTTATCCTTTTGTAGAAAAAAGTGAGACGAGGTTTTTATAAAATCATACATTATTTTTGCATTATGTCTGCCTTCAAGTACTTAGTTATTTAATAAATTCACTCTTAACTCTTATTCTTTACAGTTTAATTCTATTGCTTAAAATTTGATATCTTTTTAAAAATACAATAATTTTATTACCATATATTTGGAAGCAATTATATTATGTGAATCCCAAACAATTTTTTAATAATCAAAAAATTTTATTTAATAATTTATCATATATTTATAATTTACGAATAATTTTTTCTATTTTTTTGCTTTTATCGAAGGTAAATCTAATGTATAGTTTAAAGGTAACAGCTAGTAATTTTATTTAAATTAGAATTCACGTTTTTTTCATATTTCTTTATAATATTGCAATTAATACTTTATATTAAACAATATACTTTTATTATTATATAATATATTATAATATATTTTACTTATTTCCAAATAGAAAATTAAAAAGCTGTAACTATAGGACTTACTTACTTTCATGCTTTTATTATTAGAATAATTGCAGTGGCTAGTTAGGCCCTACCTAAAGCCTTATTTTGAAACTAGACCCTAGATCAAGATAAGACCTAGCCAATAAACTTTCTGCTTCGGCTATAAAAGTTTCGAAGTTACATCACATTGCATATTAAACAAAAATTGCAGTAATATCTGATATCTATGTGAAAAGTTTTCCTCTTCCAGAAATGCAATGCATATTTTTATTTTCATTCAGATTTTTCAATGATTTTTGTTGAATATTTAAATTAAAAATTCGGTAGAATATGTTAGAATGTCCATTCAATTAGAAAAGAAAAATTTGCATTATTAAATAAGGTTAATAAATTTGACATTCCAGGAAGAGATCTGATATTCATTTAAAACTGGTTTTGAAAGACAGTTTAATTGTTTCGTGCTTAAACAATTTTATGTTTTATAATTATTGTTTTTAAGATTATTTCTCATGACTCATTTTAGTTAACAACAAAAAACTAAGAAACCTATTATTATTGAAACCCACGATTCTCACATAGAATGAATAAATCCGTCTACAATAATATAAGTAGATGTTGAAATTTGAACGAATATTATTGAAAAATCTTATTATTAATTAAAATTGAATTGAACATTTTCCAGTGAATTTTATTTAAAATAATGATAATGTAAATTATTTAAAATTTATTTCTTATTTTTTGTTTTTGCATGCTTTTTCCGCACATTCCATATATACCTTAAATTGTTCGATTAGAATACATGGAAATGATAACATTTAGTTTTGCTACGAATACAATAACAAAACTAAATGCTGTCATATCACCAACTCATCAAATATTAATACGTAAGAAAATAGCGCTGTTACGTCAAATGCCAATAAAAATTTTGTTCAGAATTTTTTTCTTCATTTCATTCTACCTTTATTCATTAATTTATTTCTTTGAAAATAATGTTTTTTCCAAATCTGTACGAGCCCGGAAAAAGCGAATTTCCGGCCCATAATAGGGAAAATTAAATTTTTATTTTTAAGGCTTTCACATTCAGTAAATCGCATCATTGATCAGAAAAACGAATTTTGTAATCTCTATGCTGCAAAATCGCACGACCAAAGCGAGTTTTGGCTTTCCGATGAAAAATTCTGTTGCTACAGGCGAATCGATCATCCTATCTAATAATGGATAGCTACTCAGAGAAGATAGAGGAACCAATATGATTGATATAGTTAATAACTGTAAATTCAGTTTCCATTACTGCAGCTGGAATGAGGTATATATATATATTTGGTAAGCAGTAAGTAAATGTCTGTAGCAAAATCTCATAACAAGTATACCGATGTTTGTTAAAAAGCAGCTCGTTACACCATATGAAAGTGCCTAAAGATCTTTATGAAAAGATTTATGAAATACAAGATTAATGAAAATTAATCTAAAATGTACATATCTAAAAAGTAGAAGTCGATTTCAAAATTACGTTACAAGCTCGAATTTTTATTGAGCTCGTGTAAGTCCTTGATTATTTTTATATTTTTTTAAGAAAATTTTCTGGTTGATATGATATCAATTTTTTTTGTTACTTTTTGGCCTTTATATGTATTAAGTATTGAAAAATTAAACTTTATACATTTGCAGAAAAGTAGCAAAGTTAGCAACTTTGCATTAGGAAATTAATTTGTGACTTTTATAACAGCGTTATATAATTAGAGTATATAAGAAATCGTGGATTTTAGCTGTAAGGTTCTAGCTAGAACTTAGTTTTAACAGAACCAATAGGACGTTTAAAAAAATTAAACCTAATTGCAGTTTATATTGTTTATACTATGTTTCTCAGTATTTTTCTTTACAACAAAACTAAGAAGTATAATCAATAATTTATGAGTGCGTTAAGTTCTTTCAGATAATATTTCATTGTGCAAAGGTAACAGTATGGCGATTTTTTCTAAAATTTATCAAAATAGTTGAACTTAAATCGAAATAGAAACTGCGAATATGCAAATGGAAAATGCGTATTTTCTAGGGCAAATCACCATGCACATGAAAATTCTCCTTCTAAAAATAAAATTTACCACTTCCTCAGCCGCTCGCATGCAAAGCCTTCCCCCAATCTTATCTCATCCAATTAGCAATTCCAAGCGAACGGCACTGTCCTTTAGACGTTGTCCAGCCGTCAATCCCCCGATCTCATTAATCAGCTCTCCTTAAACCAAAAAAAAAAGAAGAAAAAATCAACAACAACAAAAAAGAAAAAGCATGCACATGATCCTCCAGTCATGTTCCCCTCACAGCAGCAAACGAGAGCAGGCCAACTATGAGCTCTCGTGGCCGCCGCGCGCGCGCGCGCGCAACGTGTGGCCGCCCGTCATTTTCCAATAATAGCCCATGTGCGCTCTTGCTTCCCCCATGTGTTCTATATACACGTGGCGCACGCATACAGCTCTCTCTCTCTCTCTCTCTCTGTACAGGTCGTACTGACAGGGGGAGGCCTGGAAGCGGGGGCGGCGGTCGACGCAGCTCCGTCGCTCGCCATGCTTCCCTAGTACGTAAAGTTGCCTATTGGCGAGCTTCGTCGTCAAGGCGACGCCGCGCGACGAGCTTTCAAAGCGGCGTGCTTGCTTTTTCTACCCCGGCGCTTTTGCAGCCTTGTGTGCATGTATAGGCTCACTTTCGCTTTCGACGACGCGGCGAGCTTTTCCCGAAGCGCGGCTCTGTGCAGGGATGCGTATTCATGGGAAATGTAGACGCGCTGAGGATATAGATTTTTTTGGAAGCGAGGATTGCTGTTTCCCGTTTTGATGGATATGGATGATATTTTTTCTTTTTTTGTTTCTTAACAGAAGGTTTTCTTCATTTAAACGATTTTGGTATTTATGATAAACGATGTTGGGAAACCCGAAATTCGATCGGATTTGAGAGTTAGAAAAATATTAACTTTAATATTCAACGTTTTGGAATATTTCCATGTCTATAATCTATTCTCTACTGCGAACTATATAAATTCATATATGACATCCAACTATGTCTGATCAACGTAAACAGACAATTTCCTTATTGGCGATATACCTGTGAGGTGTGTGCGTGTGTATTGTTTCGGCAACTCATGCGGAAAAGTCGGATGCGGCTCGGGCCGACGAGTAAGCCGAAATAAATAATTCATTTATCGAATAAATATGATGTTTACTAAAACTTTGCTTACATTCACTGGATTCATGGGATATCTTATCTACATGATCAAGTGCTGTCGAATAGCTGAATCGCGTAAATACGAAAGTAGAGATGCATTTTCTGTATCAAATGGGATGCTGTCTTAAAGGATTGACAAAACAATTTATCAAATGGTCTAAAGTAAAAAAATAGATTAAAAAATTTTTTTTACAAATCTATTTGATTAAAATTTTAATTAATGTATTTCCTGTTGGAATATTTTTTTAATTTGAAAATTTTACCGTATTTTCATTTTATACCGCTATTTGTTAAAAAAAAAACAGTGATTGGTACATCAAATAAAGTATCCTGTAAAACTAAAAATCTCGCGAAGAAAAAATTGATGTTACATATCACTCCATTACAATATAATATCAGTGACATTCTTTATAATTTAAACACAAAACTAACGTATTCTAAACTGCAAGAAAACTTCAGAAAAAAATCTTAAAATGTACAATCTTTAGACCATGGCTACCTACAACTTCATCTAGATAAAAAAATAATAAAAATGTATAGTATTCGCAACCCTACCAATGAACTTAAACACCCTCTCTGGCGTACGTGACTATCAGCGGCCTAACATGATATCACTTCTATTCAGGTTCCGCGTACGACGTCCGGTTTTAAATATTCCTCCACTTGATATTGAATTAACAATGGAAATCGAGCTTGCGCACACTCTATCAAAACAGCCTACGAAAAAAAAAACACCGTCAGACTCGAACCAACCCTAAAAACCTACTTCCACCCTGCCACCTCAAAATCAAAAAAACCAGCCCAACCAAAAATACGAAATCCTCACCAAAAAAAAGGCTCCCGCACGCGGAAGCTGAAAAGCAAGTCCCCGCACAAGTGTAGCCTTGCTTGCGAGGCGCGCTTATACACCTCGCGCTTGAATCAATATCGTGAGAATGTCGGAGCCGCGGCGCGCGCAAAACGCACAGGGCCAAGGCATTGTTTGTTAATAGGCTTGCGCGAGCCCCGGGTCAGCGTGGATTCACGTGTCGATAGCTCATCATCGACGAGCTTAAGCTCCTCGTTTGTATACCTTTGTTTTTGGTATTTTAGATGCGAGCCTGGTCTATTTGTTGCGGCCGTTTGCGCACTTTGACGTCGGCATTCGTTTATGTGGACTGTATAATATACGGATTGGACGTCGATGAGATTTTGCATGATGACGCTTTTCGTGCTTTGAATGCTCGGAATTTTTTTATTGCAGGCTACTTTTATGGATGGCTTTTTGAAATTATGAACTTTTAATTAAATGACAAATTTTTTCTATAATAAATGATGATAACGCAGGAATTGTCGAAAAGGAAAATTCATAAAAATTTCTATGCACTTATTTATTTAACATCCAGATCTCTGAACCTGTTTTAATATATGTTCTAAATATATATAGAATTTCTGTGTAAAAATTTAATTAGTTTAGTTTAATTTTCGAAATGTTGTAAAGGCCTAACAAGACCCAAATTCGAGTCTAATCAATAGTTTGAATAAAATTATTGGTTCTAACAAGGGCGTATTTAATTTTCTATTTAGCTCACTAAATTAGCATAATTCAAAATCCCTTCTTCTAACTTTAAAATAAATTTGAAAAAAATCATATAAATCTAACAAACATGCAATGTTCCCAAATAATTCATCCACATGACGCAAAAAGCACGATCACGCTGTCACATCCGATCTAGCCCTGTGACAACATCATTAAAAATGTTCCAGCCCGCTCCCACCAACCCAAAACAAGCCAAACCCAACGATTTTCCAAAGCAACCTCAGCAAGCCAACCTACGAAATCTGCCGAGTAAGATTCGGCGCCGATCGTCGGTCTCGTCGTCGGGGTATATTAGCGATTCCAGCGGGGAAAAGTGTCTCGCTCCGAGCGCACCGAGGTGGGGAGCAGCCAGTAGCGCAGCGGTTATAAAAGGCCCGCGGCGAGCGCGGCCCAGACAGTTCGGTGGTGGTTCATCGTCTGGAACTCAACGTTCGTTAATTTGTGAGAGTAAGTACGCTGAGAGCATCTACGAGGGACACAAGTGAACAAGCAGTGATTAAAAAGCGGGATCGTCCCATATCGGTCAATGGACTTTGATCGATTCGGTCCTTGGATAGCGGGCAGTGATTATTATTTTGCGGACGTGTGCGATTTTGGGGTTGGAAGTTTAAAGGAGATGCTGTGGATGGACTCGCCGGTTTTAGTAGAGCGCGCTTGTGATATTTCCTTGGGCTCATCGACTTTTCGATTTCGTAGATACGGATAGGAGTGACCGTTGCTAGCTATGCCGATTCAAATTGTGTTGTTATTTTCGAATGAGTTTTCTGTTTAATTTTCTATTATTTTTTATTTAGAAAGATTTATATTTGATTAATTTATTTAATTGATAACTCTTTTCATTTGTTTAATTTGGATTAAAGAAACGATGTAAATATTAAGCAATCTTTCATTTAAAATTTAACTTCTAGTGCTTGAAGTCTATATTAACTTTAAATTTTTTTTTAATATTACTGAATAATTAAAAATTATTTTGAATTTATTATCGTCTATACTTGAAGGATTATACCGATTTCCAATTCTGCTGATCGATCGGTCGAACCGAGCATCCATTGACCTTTCATTTGTAAATACCGGATAGATAAATACCCATATACATCGCCTCTTATTGTGAATACATATCCATAGTTTATTCAGCTCGACCCTACTTAAAATTAAATGACGGCATTACTTCGTAACGTTCGGTTTCGTTGCTACTCGTACCATCGTATATCTTAAATTCAAAAAGAAGAAAACTTCAATTTATTATGCAAACAGCATTGCGACTCGGTTCATCGACTTATCATAATTTTCATTACCCGCAGCGCGAACATACCGGCTTTCATCAACCCGCGCGGAAAACCCGCTTTTATGTCACTCGACAACAAATTTCCAGACACATACCCAAACGAAAAAAGCTTACGTAACCCCCTAGTACCCCATCCAACCAGTACCCTTACATAATCCCGAATCATTAAAAAAAAAGACCGCCAGCTATTTTAAAAGCCACCTGTTGCAGAAAAATCGAAAAAAAAAAGGAACGAGATGTCGGTAGCCGGACCGGAAGTGGTCGCTGGATCGGTGGCTGCGGCCTCCGCCAGCGGATTCTCCGCGACCACTGTCTTCTTCACCCTCCTCGTACCGGCCCTCGTGCTCTACTACATCTACTTCAGGATCTCCAGGCGCCATATGATCGAGCTCGCCGACAAGATCCCCGGACCCACCGGTCTGCCCCTCCTCGGAAACGCCCTTGAGCTCATCGGCAGCTCCGACAGTGAGTTTAGAGATGAGGATTTATCGTTGAGTTTGATGCGGCTAGGTTTGTCATTGACTTTTTTTCTTTTTTTTCACAGCAATCTTCCGTAACGTGTACAAGAGGTCGTTCGAGTTCGACCAGATTATCAAGCTGTGGGTTGGACCCAAGCTCGTCATCTTCCTGATTGACCCACGGGACGTTGAGGTCATTCTCTCCAGCCACGTTTACATCGACAAGTCGGCCGAGTACAGGTTCTTCCAGCCTTGGCTCGGAAATGGTCTCCTCATCTCCACTGGTACGTTTTCTTGCCTGATTGTTTTTTCATTTTTATTTCGTATTCTATGTACGTTTGCGCGAACGCTGTTCTATTTTATTCTAATTTCGAGGTAAGGTCATTGTACCCGAAAGAAAATTCAGAATTTTAATTTCAAATAAATAAGTTTATAACGTTTATATTTCCGATACAATCCACTTGAAAAGAATTTACCAGAAATTCACTTTTCCATTCCGCCACATCTCGCTCGGCTTTCGTGACATAAATTCGCCAGCAAAGCATCAGCGTCGGCAGCCTGCTATTACGTAAAATCGAAAATGACAAAAAATTCTAGAACAAAATCAAAAAAAAAAAAGGTAAACACACACCAGGCTTATACAGAGAATATCTCGCCCGCGAGAAATCGGCACCTGCCTCTCTCTCTCTCGTAGATTATTACGTACAGCAGCCGCGGCGATGGTAATTTTGCGCGAAATTGGCCGAACTAGGAAACGCGCCGGCGTCACACCGGCTCCGCGTGCACTTGTCTTTATATATCTATATACGTCTAAGTGTTACTTTCTCGCGTGAGCAGTCTGTCTTTTTCCCCGCTACAGTAGCGCGCCGCGAAAATTCGTAAATGCAGAGCGGGAGAAGGAGCAGGAAGGAAAATTTCGCGCGCTGGGTATATAGCTATGCGGCTTAAGATCGCGTGCTTTCTCCGCGCGGCTAGGCGATGACGAGCGGCTCGCTGCTGTCTCCCGGTGGGTTATAGCTCGGGCACGCAATCGACCGACGACAAAGAGTTTTGACAGCTACGAGTTATTCTATGGATGATGAAATTTCTTTAAGTTTTCAGTTTTTCGTTTTTTCAGCTGGTTGGGTTAAGATGGGCATGGCTGTATGTAGTAATTAAGATGGCAAGAAGCCATCATATTATAATTCGTTATATAATGGAAATATGCAAAAAACTTAAAAGATGCTAAAATTAAAATAATAATTATACTACAGTTACGGGCGTTATTCTGTAACGTATTAGCGATTCCTTACCTCACCAGATTCTATTCGGATAAACTTGTTTTCATCCAACCTACATTAAAGCTTCAATTACGAACAATTTATTCTTTTTCTCTCTAAATCCCAGATACTTACTTTTCATTACATAAAATACCTAACTTACCTACACGATTTACATAATGCCTCGAGAACCTGTCAGCTCGTAATCCAACGTTTTTTCTCAATCGATCCTTTATTTTCTCCATCGCAGGCCAGAAATGGCGCGCTCACCGCAAACTGATCGCCCCGACTTTCCACCTTAACGTTCTGAAGAGCTTCATCGACCTGTTCAACGCCAACTCGCGATCTGTCGTCGAGAAGATGCGCAAGGAGGGCGAGAAGGAGTTCGACATCCACGACTACATGTCGGAAACTACCGTCGAGATCCTTTTGGAGACCGCTATGGGAGTGTCCAAGACCACCCAGGACAAGAGTGGCTTCGAGTACGCCATGGCCGTAATGAAGTGAGTCTTTAAAAATTCGTTTTTTTTTTTTTCTTTTGATAAGTAGTTGATTCTTGTTTTAATGGATGAGGTGCTCAGGTTGCACAAGAAACTGTTTATAGTCACTTCACTTGCGACAATAGCCGTCTTTTGTAATGTTAATTAGGCATAATGAGGAACAAGGTATACTCTTCTCGATGAATTGCAAATGTGGACGGACTGTCTCTTACCACGATTCATAATGAATCAATAAGACAGTTTCCAAATGACTTGGCGATCGGTGTATAATTTCTTTTCTTCGAACTTTCCGAGTGCTTTGCACTTTTCGAGGAAATCGAAGCTTGTTGACGCGCTCGTATAACATTGCATAAACATTAAAGACTTCACCTTTCCTCTTGACCACTGCACATACATATCATCAATGACACAACATATTCACATTGTACAACTCCTGAATCCTCCAGGATGTGCGACATCCTCCACCTTCGTCACACCCGCGTCTGGCTGAGGCCCGACTGGCTCTTCAACCTCACCAGATACGGCAAGGAGCAGGTCGCGCTTCTGGACATCATCCACGGCCTGACCAAAAAGGTCGTTGCCCGCAAGAAGGAGGACTACAAGGCCGGCAAGCGCAACTTCGTCGAGGCCAGCAAGGAAGCCGCCAAGGACAGCAAAAACACAACCGTCGTCGAGGGTCTGTCATTCGGTCAGTCGGCCGGTCTTAAGGACGACTTGGACGTCGATGACAACGACGTTGGCGAGAAGAAGAGACAGGCCTTCCTTGACCTGTTGGTCGAGGCCAGCCAGAACGGTGTAGTCTTGACCGACGAGGAGATGAAGGAACAAGTGGACACCATCATGTTTGAGGTGGGTTCTTCAATCTGAAAGTTGCTTGTTTGTTTCAAGAAACAAAAGGGTCAACGTTTTGACTTTGATTTTTTTTTTTGTAATGTTTAGGGTCACGACACGACAGCCGCCGGATCCAGCTTCTTCCTGTCGATGATGGGTTGCCACCCAGACATCCAAGAGAAGGTTATCCAGGAGATCGACGAGATCTTCGGTGACAGCGACAGGCCCGCCACCTTCCAGGACACCCTGGAAATGAAATACCTCGAGAGGTGTCTGATGGAGACCCTCCGTATGTACCCACCAGTGCCCATCATCGCCCGTGAAATCAAGACCGACTTGAAAATGGGTAAGCTTAGCCACAAATAAACCTTAGCTTGTCCAACTGTAACATCCAGCTAACAACTTGTTTTCTCATTTCAGCATCTGGCGACTACACAATCCCAGCCGGCTGCACGGTCGTCGTAGCAACGTTCAAGCTCCATCGCCAACCCCACATCTACCCCAACCCCGACGTCTTCAACCCCGACAACTTCCTGCCCGAGAAGACAGCCAACCGTCACTACTACGCCTTCGTACCATTCTCAGCTGGACCGCGATCCTGCGTAGGACGCAAATACGCCATGCTCAAGCTCAAGATCCTCCTGTCCACCATCCTGAGGAACTTCCGCGTGAGGTCGACCGTCAAGGAGGAGGACTTCAGACTCCAGGCTGACATCATCCTCAAGCGCGCCGAGGGCTTCAAGGTCAAGCTCGAGCCAAGGAAACGCGGCTCCGGGCCCATTAAGGCTTAAGATGGATCAATCGAAACGGCTGATACAGTAGAAAGTTTTTTTTTTAATTAATTAATTGATTAGTCTATTTTCTGTGCTGCGAACATTATTTTTTCAGTTGCGAGGAGATAACGATAGAAGGGAAAAAGAAGCGTCGAGGAAATCGAACACGAAACACGTTGCCCGGGAGTGTCGCGCGATCGGCGCGCGATTACTTTTTATTTATGTCTTAATTACTTTTGTTCTTCTTTTTTGGGGGGGTTTCTACTCAGAACTCTCGCGTTGATTCGTGGAGTTTACATTATTACGTAATGATTATTGATAATTATTATTATAATTTTTTTGTGTGTTTTTAAATAATTAATGCTTTTATGTTTCGTTTTTTATTTTTATCTTTTATGATTGATGATTTTTCTTTCCGCGAAGGATCTCGGCGCACGAGCTCTTAAAAAGTTATATATATTTATATAAATGTTGTATATGTCTGTAAATTGAATTATTGTTGATGAAAGGGGCGCGGTTTGATCGTTTAGGGCCGGCCGCGCGCACACAATTGCCACATATGTGTCATACATGCATATAACACGTTATATATAAGCCTTTTTATGGCCCAGCGACAAACTGTCTGTCATTTATATAATTCTTGTAATTATTGTTTACCCGGTATTTATCTTGTGCAATAAATTATGCAATGGAATTACTGCAAAATCTTTAAACCGATGCGTTTTATTCACCTTTCATGATTTTTTTTCTCTTTAATACAAAATTTTCAGTTGCCTTAGAATTTATCAAACTATGGAAGTTTTTATATTTTTTGTAAATAAGAAACAAAAACAGGTGAGTATAATTCCCTAATTATATCCCTATTAGACTTACAAACGTCAGTGGAATTAATATCTCAAGTTATTAATTAAATAAATTTAAACATATTTTACTGCAAGTAGTACGGGCAAGAACAATAATAATAAACAAGCGTCAGTGCGTCTTCGCATGTAGTCAAAGAATTAGAATACGTTTGAATGTCAAATACCTCTAGTACAGCTGACATTAGCACATATCACAGACCTTCGCGATTCTCCGTAATCACGTATGCAGCAATATTCAGGATAAATAGAAGCCCGAGCGAAATTTAGCATTAGCAAGGTTATGAGCGAAGCATTGTAATTTCAAATTGCCTGCTTTATTTGAAAATGGCCAAGATGGTACAATCAACGCAAATGAAGAATCTATCGTCGGTGTCGGTACAGCACATTCCCCAAGTCAAGCGGCATATCAAGACTAGACTGCCCGTTCTAAATGCGACCGAAATAAGAAGGTTGCTTAATGAATAAATTTAGCGCGAACGAGCCACTCAACTGCGATTACCTTACCTTTTTCTTCTCTCTTAAGGCATAGGATTCCCTATCACGAGTCGACGGTTTTAGAATTGCACGAGGAGGGCTGTCACGAGGCGGCGGAATACTTTAAATTTCTTTATGATCTTGACGAGGAGGCGAGAGAGACCGCCGGTCCGAATACTATTATTTGGAATAAGCCACGCTTAAAGGATAATATCGAATTGATCGATCATCTTCGGGGTGTATTGACGATTTTTTGTCAGCGCACAGGTAGATTGTTTATTGAAATGTTGAAAATTACTCGAGCGATGACTGATGGAAATGATGAAACTAGAACCGGCTGAAAAGAGAACGCTGGCTTTGATGGAATCGGCCCTGTACATCGAGACTCTCACCTGGGAGTGGTGGTGGATCGCGGAGACTTTGTATCGCAGCGCTTTTTGGATAGCCAAAGAAATCGACAGCAATGACAAGCAGATTGTTACCATACTTCGCTATACCTATGCGAGATTCCTGTTTTCTCATAGTTTGTTTTTTAACTTATTAAGATAATTTCATAGTTTTATAGTTTCCAATAATCACAGGAATTTATTTTTTACTTTTTATTAATATTTTAATAAAAAAAGAACTTGTTATCGTACTATTTTAGTCAACAGCCGGCGAGATTATAATAATTATATTTTTTGTAAACTAGCAATTAAAAAAAAAAGGGTTCCGGCAATTGTTGATAAATGCAAAAAACTTTTTGCTTACCATAAACAAATCTTAAGCATTAATAATAAGCCGATAAAGTACCAAAATCAATTAGCCCAAAAATAAATTTTCAAACCAACGCCCTCAGTGAACAACGCGAAAGCAGCCCTCGAATACATCCGCGAGGCCCACCGCGACTCCCGAGACAAGCCCTGGAACGCCGGCCGCCTCCTGGGCATAAAGCAGGAAAGTCTGTTCCGCGAGTGCTGCGCCCTTCTGCTAAAAGTCCTCGTGCAGATAGCCCAGGAGTCGCGCAACAGCGGCGAGGCCGAGGTGGCCGTAGACTCGTGCCGAGTCGCCCTCAACTGCGCCAAGGAATGTTCGTGATGCGCAACCTGTATCTTTTTAATCTTTACAATTCGTAACAATTGAGCGAGCTGATTTTTTTCCGACGACAGCCGGCCACGAGGAGTACGTAGCTGAAGCGCAGCACGAGTTGGGCAAGAGTCTCATGGCAGCGGGTGACGTTAACGAGGCACTTAAGAATTTCATTAAGAGCCTTACGACTTATGAGAAGATACCCGACCCGCCTAATATCTGCAGAGCGCATAACGAGATCGCGATGGCTTGCAAGGTGCGTTGGAGGATATTTATCCTAGGTTTCTGAGATAGTTATAGAGCGTTTTTTTTTATTTTACTTTGTTGGAAAAAAATTTGTGTTTTGTGGGATCACACAAATTTTATTATTATTGAGATGGAAATAATAAATGTTATCGTTCAAGGAAATCGGCGAGGACGGGAAAGTTTTAGAACACTTGCAGAAATCTAAGGATAGCGCGACGCTCTTTCAGCTGCCGCTCAAGCTCGCTGAAGCTTACTATTTGACGGGAGAATATTATTTGACTCGGGTTAGTCTTATTACAATCATTAAATTATTAATAAGTATTTTATTAATGGTAGATTTTTTCATTTGTTAATATAATTAAAATAATAAAGTAAACTTATTACTTAAAAAAAAAAAACTAAATTAGATGCCGAAATAAAAGATTGAAATAGTATTTGAATACAAAAAAAATTTTTAATCTAACTTACGCGACAGGATGAACCAAAAAAAGCAACGCCAAATCTTGAGCAAGCATTTTCATTATACACGAGTAACGGTGCCAAAAAAGAAGCTAATCGAGCTAGATGCTTAACAGGTGTATCAAGAGGTAACCAAATCTTTTTAGATTGTTTATTTTATTTTGGGACAAGGTTAAAAAATACTTAGACACATTTATTCGCTTGGTATTTTTTATTGTTGATTACACCAATTTACATAAAAAGATGTTTTTTAGATTCTTTTTTTTGCGGATCTTCAATTACGTTATTCAAAACGTTATTATACAGAAATTTCATGACGATACAATATAAAATAGACAACAGCTCTTATTTCTATCTGATACATAAATGAAAAGTGCACTGCTTCTAAAAAATAAAGTAGATATATTTAAATTGATGGTTAAATTAATAAACGTATGTCTATTTTAAAGCAAATATCGTCAATATCGACAAGCGTACATGAGTTATAATCTAATTACAATTTTACTTTTAAAGTATATTATATTTATATCGCACTGGTACTTATAAGTATCCTCTTCAAACGCAGCACTTGTTCTGTCTTTATTATATAAAAATTTGCATTCTCTTATCATCAACTTTTGCACCAGTAACGCAAACGCTCAAATATTAAAAAATGGCATTAATTAACTTTCTTCATAAGCTCAACAAGTTGAATTTTTCTACAATTAATTAATGAAAAAATAATAAACAATTTTCTTTATCGATCCTAAACTTGAATTACAACTTTTCTATATATCGAATTCAACGTCCAAGTATATTTAACAGCGGCGAGATAAACAAAAATTTTTCGCTCTCTTTCTGCGCAATGCGTTGAACACAACGAAATTGATTACAAAAAAAAAAAGAAAAATGAAAAATATAATTCAACGACTATGATCAATAAATAATGTAGTACTTAGTATATATTTACACACTTTCAACTTGTATCCTGTCATTCTATTTTCAATATATGACTCACGCATTGTAATTCGATTTTCGCCGTCCGCGCTCCATGCGATTCTAAAAGGCCAGGAGATGATGGGGGCTTATATGGCCCTGATAATGCGCAGCGTTGAAGGCGACGTCGGCGCCACGATGAAAATCTGTCGCTGGAAGGACCGTGGTGAAACCTTCGAGGGCATCACGATTAACGAAGGTAGGTTTGTTCTCTATCGTTAAAAGTAGATATAGCCTAAGTCTTTCTTGATTTTTTACATTAATCGACGGTTTTTTTTCTTAAACATTAGTGGCTCTCGCGAGTACTTACAAAGATTTTCTTTGAATGTAGGCGTCGATTATGGTTACTAGAATTCGAATGAATATTCTAACGAATATTATTCTGATTTTATTATACAAAAAATGATATAATGTAACATCGATATATCTTTGCTTTAGATCAAATTAGTCTTTACAATTTCACTTGATCAATGCCAAACAATTGTCGTAATTAACAATAGATTAGAAGATACTGATTTAAATCTCTCTGAGCATTTCTATCTTAATAGCCTTCTTATAAAAATGTACACAAAAATCTTTGTGTAATCGCAGCAATAAGTAACAAATTAATATTCATTATATCATTACAACAATAAACAAATAGCTAATATGTAGGCTATACTTTTGAGAGCATACGACAACTATCACATAAAATCATATATCAAGTATTTCAGGTAATTATTTTCCACGCATAATCCAAGCCAAAGAAAATCCTCCAAAAGCTCACGAGCGCTTGTGCCATTCTTATAATTTCATTTTAATGTACTACATGTGCATTTACTCCTCGCTTATATATATGTTACATTATACATACACGCGCCATGGTATATGAAAAATTCGTTCGCACTCTCACTCTCTAGGTATCTCCGAGGAGGCCGAACGGGAATCGTAATCGCCGTGTTGGGTAAACTCCAGGACGAAATCGACCCGCAGGGGGAAGAACGCGCGAGCTGCTCTCTCACTCTCTCGCTCCTTTCTCTCTCTCTCACTCGACGAGACGTCATCGTGATGTGTGTCTGTGTGAGTAGGTGGGGGTTGATATCGAAAAGTCCACTACTTAGGTATTGTTTTTTGTTTAATACAGCGTCGGAAAATCGCAACATTCAACTGGAAAATAAATTATACTAATAAGTTAAGGAAAAAATCATAAAAATTAAAATACGTACATTTGGATGATTTGGATGAAAATAAACGATAGTTGATGAAATGATTGTGCTTACTTATATGTAAATAGGTGAACAGAGAAAAATTGTGAGGCACTTATTTATCTATCTAAAGATGTTGAGGGTGTTAGAAATGAGTATAAGTAAGAATAGAATAGAATCGGAGAGAATTGCTTTTTCAAAAATTGCTTTTTATTAGAAAAATATTGGATGGTCAAGATAATGATCACGCTACAATATGCATGGTAGAGTATTCAATTGCTTTTAGCAAGCAACGATTACAGATTATTTTTAATTCAAACAATACATTTGAATTATTATAATATTGTACCTTTTTGGATAAATATCTCATATAATTGAAATTAATCGAAGATTGTAAGAATGTCTAACATACCACTGAAAATTATAGACTTCTGTCTCACTCAGTCAAAAATAAAATTTCAAGATGAAAATTTAGACCAATATTTTACCAATAAAAGTCTAATTTTATCTAGAAATAAATTTATTGTAACATGATACAAAAATTCATTATCCTAGTTACTATTAAGTCACAAAAAATTTTAATTCACATATTGACTATTTAGAAAATTTAGTTTACTAAAGATACTTAAGTAAAAAATAACAATGATTAAAGTTTTTTCATGTTGGACTCTTTGTCACATTTATCAAATTCTACGTTTACGTTATTAGTGGAGATAAATATTTACAAAAAGGAATATTCCTAAACAACGTAAGTTTCCGTACCATAATGTACACATAAAATTACTACATAATAAAAATTTGATCGCATCATGATTTTTTAGGTACGGAGTGAAACGCATATTAATTCTTTTGTTTTATACAATTATTTAATTTCTACTTTAAGTATCCAAGATTGTGTATATATATTTCTTTTTTTCTATTTACAGCGATTTTTAATTGAAGCACAACTATTGCAACTTTAAAGATTAATTTTTTTGTACAAAGGTACTCAAATATTCGTTGTGCTTCAACCATCTGAAGTACATTAATATATTTATTTTAAAATTATCGATGAATAGGGCGATAATGTAATTCGCAGTAACTACAAACAAAGTTCAACATTAATTTATCTCTGATTAAATAAAAAATTAAATAAAAAAAGAACAATTTACAATACATATTTTAATTGAACTTATTATTGTAGGTATTGCCAGTTTAATTAATAATTAAGTATTCCATGATTGCAATGATGAAACGTTTATATGTGACAATAGTAAATAAACTAGACATAACAACTAGTCATAAAGTTAGTATTGATAAAATTTTAAATTAAATTAAAAATTTCAAATAAAAATGCATGATTTTAAAAGGGTTGTCAAAAAAAAAATAAAAATTGGCTACTGATAAAAATAAATTCAAAAGAGTAAAAAATAAAAATCGAATTAAAAAAATCATTATAATGGGATGAAAAATTAAAATAAAATAAAAAAAAATTAGATATACGTAAAAATTATACGTCTTAATGGACTAGCATTTTTGTAAATTAAACTACTCGTCGTCCATGTCATCGCAGATAGGATCTAGCGAAGGCATGTCTTGACTGTTGCGAACCTCTCTCGATATGTTTTCGAGCGTTTCAGGCAGTATGTCTGTTTCGTCGTCGGAAATCGGTTCGGTTTGTAATTCCAGACGTTTTTCAACGTCAACTGTTGCCATATTGAAGACCTCCGTTAGTACCTCACCTACCACATTATTAGCTATGTCTAGACAATTACCGTTGCTTTCGACCTCGACCTCCTGAACGACGTCGCCGTGGGGCTGATCGTGGATCACTTCCTCGACCACATCAACGTCCTGGATGATTTGGCTCTCGCCTACTACTCCCTCGGTCATCGATGTATCTTTTTGCTTGCTGCCAAGTGACGACCTGTTATTGCTGATTTCGAGGATCTCTGTACATTCGGCGTCGGATATTTTAATCTCTATCTCGTGGTCTACCTCTTTGCTCAGCGTTGTCTCCTTTTCAGAACTATTAGCCTCGTCCTTGTCCTCGCTCTCTTCATCGCCATCCGTTACGGACTCAGCGAATTCGTCAACAACTTGAAGACCTTTGCGCTTTAGCAACTCTTCAAGGCTCTCCTGAGCTAGAGCTTCTTCCTCCTCAGTATTGTTACCGTCGTCCTCATTGTTAGCCTCGACATCATTTTGTACCTCACCTAGATTACCGTCTTCATTCTCGATGTTCGGTTCATCCCCCACCGATACATTTATTTCAGTTACGGAGTCAACAGTATTCTCATCTTCGTTGAAACTTTTATTATTACTTGGAATTACTTCCACCTCAATATCATCATCTGGTTTAGGCATCTGACACTCTTCGGCATCTGTCAAATCAACTTGCTCGCACTCTTCGTTATTTTCAGGCACAGCTTGTTCATTATCATCAACTTCTGTTATTTCAATTTCGGACTCTTCTGCTCGTTTTGCAGCTTCGCTTTCAACGTCCACTAGCTCTTTCTGTGATTCTTCCTCCAAATCTACGACAGGTGTTTGTACCTCTTCACACTCAACAGCCTCGTTATCTTCGATTTCTTCACATTCAATAACGTCATCAGCTGTCTTAGATGTTTCATTTAGACTTTCGTCGGCCTCTGCGTCCTCATCTTTGTCATCGGTAATTTCCATCGTATCGGCATCATTTTCATTTTCATTTTCATTTTCATTTTCATTTTCGTTTTCATTTTCATTTTCATTTTCATTTTCATTTTCATTTTCATTTTCATTTTCATTTTTATTTTCATTTTCATTTTCATTTTCATTATCTTCTGCAGGTTCAACAGTTTCAATTTCATTTTCATTTTGATATTCTGTTAACTCGTGCGTTTCATTTGGTTCAGGTGCTTTTTCTGAAGAAATGGATTCACGTATTTTTTCATGTAATTCTGCCATGTCGTTAAGAGTCTCTTGAACAGCTTCTGCAATTTTATCAGTGTCATTTACAGTTGTGCTGTCATCGGTCTCAGAAATTTCATTCGTCGTTTTCCTTTTACTTCTGGATTTACGATCTCGTTTTTCCTCAACTTTCTTTATCGATCGCCTCGATGATCGCCTAGTTGTATTTTCAATTTCTTTAACTTCTTCATTTTCATCGTTCTCAGTAAATTCAACTGTTTCTTTCGCAGTTTCACTTTCAATTTCTCCATTTTCATCGATATTTTCATTGGAGACTTCCTCTTCTTTATTTAATTTACCGCTATGTTCTTCTTTTTCTGTTTCATCCATTTCAATATCAACAATTTCATTACCAGATTCTTGTACTTCTTCATTGTCTTCATCAACTACCATTTCATTTTCATTTCGTTCTTCCGCCTCTTTTTGATTTTCAATTTCATTCTCAATTGGTTGTTCGTCATCTACATCCATCTTCTCCTCGATATCTTCTCTAGTTTTGTTCAAATGAGAAACCTCTTCATTGGAAATCTCTTCCATTTCGTCATCTAATTCTGATTCATCTATAGTATTAATTTTTTCAGGTATTGTAACTTTCTGTAACTTTACTTCTAAAGTTTTCATATGTGAAAGTTCGTGTTGAAGCCCGATGAACTTATTTTCGTATACTTTGTCACATATCGTACATGTATAAGTAACTTCTATTTGTTTTTCTTCAACAACTTTTTCCGAATCATTATCTGACGTGTCGTAGACAATTATATCATCTGTAGACCTGTTATTGCTTTTTCTAGATTTTCTATTACTTGTTTGTTTTGATTTTCGAGACCTTGGTGAAGTCGAAGTTGATCTTTTACTCGACCTTTTATTTTCTTTTACGGATTCAGTGTCTTCATTCTCATTTTCTTCAGCCTCAGTTTCTTTAACATCAGTAACCTTTTCAGAATCATCTTGGTCTTCTATAACTGCATCTTTATCGTTACTTTTTCGAGATTCTTCTAAATCTTCTTCTTCAACTGGCGTAGATAGTTCTTTTTCTTCAGATTTTGAGCGCTCATCATCAGACTTAGCATTCTCTTCGAGAACTGATTTTGAAGTTTCCTCAGTTACTTCATCTTCTATTTCTTCAATATCACTTTCCAATTTAGAATTTTCTTTGTCATTTTTTGAATCGCTTTTCACAGAAGACGCAATTTCTTCTTCCTCTAGTTCTTCATGTTCATCCTTATTCGATTGTGTCTCATCTTCAATTTCAGCTTCTTCAGTAACCTTTTCTGGTGTCACTGATTTTGATCGGTCTTTTTCTTCAGATTCTACTTCTATAGAATCATCTTTAGTCGTCTCTAATCTATCTTCCTCATCGGTCGATTTTAAAACATCGATTTCTTCAGATTCTGAAGTTTCTGTTTCTTTTGTTTGTCCAATTTTTTTAGTTGTTACAGATTCGGAATTTGCGATTTTTTTAGCAGGTGTTTTAAATTTTGGAGCTGGCGATGATTCCTTACTTGAAAGTGGACTGGATAATTTTGAATGTACTTTTATTTCAGAAGAATTTGATTCAGCATCACTATGCTCATCAACAGAAATTCTTTTCTCCGTTTTGCTTTTTTTTGATTTAGGTACAACATCCTCGCTTTCAGAAACTTCTTCTTTTTGTAACTTGGATGAATCTGATTCATTGTCATCATCGATTTCCACTATTTCTTCTAATTCCTGAACATTATTTTTTCTCGCATTTCTCGTGGATCTCGCAGATCTTGCAGATTTCCGAATGCTATCTGATGACTCGATGGAACTGCTCCTGCCTCGCTTACGCTTAGAAACAGTTTCTGAAATGCTTTGGTTGCTTACCTTTGACTTTAAATTTTGCTTTGGCATTGACTCTGTTTTACTCGACGTTTTTGCTTTCTTCAAAGTTGGTCCACTATCACTATCAACGTCTACATTAACTTCAACTTCTTCTTGTACACTCTGTTCAGAATCTTTTCTCCTTCTGGTATCCCGTATATTTTTAACTTCAACTATTTGATCTGAATCTTTTGTATCTCCTTCAGATTTTACATCATCTTCTTCTTGTACACTTTTTTCAGACTCTTTTCGCTTTCTAGATTTATTTTCTACAACTTCCTGGACACTTTGTTCAGAATCTTTTCTACGTCTAGAAGATCGACTAAATTGAACTTCAACTTCTTGTACACTTTGTTCAGATTCTTTCCTTCTCCTACCAGCTCTTATAGTTTTTGAGTTAACTTCTTCTTGAATACTTTGCTCTGATGTCTTTCGTGTTCTACCACCTCTAGTAGCTTTTGTTTCAATTTCTTTTTGCACACTTTGTTCAGATACTTTTCGACTTTTTCCACCTTTTTTAGATTTTGATTCATCTTCTTCCTGAATACTTTGCTCTGATACTTTTCGCGCCCTGCTACCCGTAGTAGTTTTTGATTCATCTATTTCTTGAACACTTTGTTCTGATGCCTTTCGTGTTCTATCATCTTTTCCAATTTTTAAGTCATCTTTTTCTTGGTCACTTTGCTCTGAAGCTTTTCGTGTCCTACTACTTTGCGTCTCAGCTTCTTCTTGAACACTTTGTTCAGATGCCTTTCGTGTTCTACCACTTTTTGTAGTTTTTGTCTCAGCTTCTTCTTGAATACTTTGTTCAGATGCCTTTCGTGTTCTACCACTTTTTGTAGTTTTTGTCTCAATTTCTTCTTGAACACTTTGTTCAGATGCCTCACGAGTTTTAGCACCTCTTGTAGTTTTTGACTCAGCTTCTTCTTGAACACTTTGTACAGATGCCTTACGAGTTCTTGTACCTCTTGTAGGTTTTGTTTCAATTTCTTGTATACTTTGCTCTGAAGCCTTTCGTGTTCTCCCACCTCTCCTAGTTTTTGTTTCTACTTCTTCTTGAACACTTTGCTCTGATGTCTTTCGGGCTCTTCCACCTCTTTTAGTTTTCGTTTCTACTTCTTCTTGAACACTTTGTTCTGATGCCTTTCGGGTTCTTCCACCTCTTTTAGTTTTTGGTTCTTCTTCTTCTTGAACACTTTGTTCTGATGCCTTTCGAGTTCTACCACCTCTAGAAGTTTCAACTGATTCTGATCCTCCTTCGAACTCTGATTCCTTTCTTCTTCTGTTTGATCTTGTGGGTTTACTTTCTTCTACTTCACTTTGTTCTGAATCTTTGCTTTGCCTATTCTTATCAATTTTCTTTTCATTTTCTTCTTGTTCACTTTCTTCTATTTCATCCTTTTTTGTACCTTTTGCTTTTCTTTTACCTCTTTTAGTTGGTTTAGTTTCTTCCTTTTCGCTTTGCTCCGAGTCTTTTCGTTGCCTCCTTTTGGTAGATTTTGCTTCATTGTCCTCTTGTTCACTTTCCTCGTCTTTCTTTACATCTTTTATTTTTCCTTTACCTCCTTTAGTAGGTTTAGTTATTTTGCTTTCTTCATCTTCTTCAAGATTAGATTTTGTTTTATTGGTTTTTTGAATATTCTTATTGCCACTTTCACTGTCATTTATTATAATAAATCTAGTATTGCCTTTGTCATCTTGCTCTATTTTAAACTCTTTTTCATCATTTATTTCGTACAAATCTTTTAACAATACCGAGCATAAGTCTGTTTCTGGATAAACAATCTTTTTACGTTTCTTAGATGATGTTTTACCAGGATCTATAGTAAGCCAACATTGTTTACAAACTGTTGCTCCAGTACGATAAATTTTATACATATCAACACCATTTTTAACAAGTAGTTTGCATTTTTCACACTTTTTCTGTGATTTTGTCACTGATGATTTAGTAGATTTAGTCACTTTTCTTTTACTACCCATGATGCTAGAAGTATCACTATCTGTGTCTGATGGTGTATTTAAATCCAAATTGTTGGATTGTATAAAAGTAGTCTTGCGATTCACAATTGATGTTTTTGTCTAAAATGAAAAATATTTAATTAGATTTTAAAAAAAGTTAAACATAAGATTTAAATTGTAATTAACTTTCAAAACTTAAATTTAAAAATTACTTTAAGAGTTTTTATTTTTATACAATTGATTTACCTTTGGAAGATCTGCTGGATTGATGCCATTTTTAATTATATTTTTCAATTTACCAGGTATTTCATCTGATAAATTCCTCAAATCAGTCAACAAATCCACGCAATATCGACATGATAAACAAATCAATTGTTTTTGGAGTTCCTTGGTTTTAAACTAAAAAAATATTGATTATTCAGTAATTATTTGAATGTAAAAAAAAAAAATACAAAAAGTAAAACACTCACTTCGTCTGTAAAAAGATCTCTGATTTGCTGTATAAACTCATCTACTCCAAATTTTTGTTTCGATAAGTCAAAGAACACATCCTCATTGAAAGCATCCAAACACAGGATACAGCAAGCCTTTTTAGGATTCCCAGCTTTACTTGCTTTCTTGACCTTATCGATGAAGGTGTTGCATTGATCGATCTCAAACGCACACTTGTGGCACACTTTTGTCCATGGACCCACCTCGGAGACCTGTGATGACAGAAAAACATCAGTTTTCATACATCAACACTAACATTTCAATTTCTCACACCAAACAACTTCCCATAAATCATTCATTAAAAAGCAACCCTCAACATCCATCCCAATAACCAATCAACCATTCCCCAGCTCATTACCGAGCCGAAATCAATACCGAACCTACAGCGGACAAAGCTCCGTATCCTCAGCGTGGGCCGAGAAAAATACTTGCTCCGAAAAGCCCCCTTCTTATCCTGTATCTCCGACCTCCCGGCGAGTGTAAAAAAAAAAAAACACTCGCCGCGCCGACGGTCTCGCTAGCGCGAGAGAAGCCAACAAAAACACCTATACATCCCCAGCAACGACGGCGAACGCGCGCCGCGAGAATCGCGAAAAATCCTGTGTAGAAAAGCCGCCGAGTGTTGCATATATCTACCTGGAATGGAGCGAAGGTACACCGCCCCAATGTCGGCGACGCTTCAGCAAGCCGGCTCTCTCTCTCTCTCTCTCAGAGTCTCGCTGCTCGGCCGAAAGTCTGCGACCGCTCGAAAGTTCCCAAGGCGCGTTAACTCGCCGAGAGGTTAAAAGTTTAGGCCCGAAGCTCGTTCTCCCTCTAAGCTGCGTGATGTACGCACAAGCTGCGCGATAGCCGAAGAAAACGGCCCCTCGCCGCGACGATCTCGCGAGTATCCGTATGTAGACGTGTGCGTGTAATATACGTTTAAGCGACGTTGTGTGTCTATATGGACGGTTCTCTGGCTACTTGCTTGTAGCTTTGCGGAGAGAGGGGGGATGCGTTCTGTGTGTCTGTGTGGAGCCTGTGGTGGGCATGTGTGTATATAGATATAGGCGCGAGAGAAGACGGCGCTGCGGTCGCGATATGGAAGATGGATATGCGCCGCTGGCTGTGTGTATAATCAGACGTTTTTTTTTCTTCCAGGGGAACGAGGCGATTTTTTCGGTAAAATAATAGGTGTCGGTGAGCGAAGGCGCGGAGGTACCAGAGAGCCGGAATGTGGCCGGTATAAAGTAATTTTGAATTAAGGGAGACCGCGAGAGGAAGCGTTTTTACGGGAGGATTTATATTTTTATAATGATATAAACGTGCAGCTTTATAAGAAGCTCGCTCTGTTTACTTTTGGAAAAACTTCGCTGCGGTCGGTTTGCTTAAGGTGTACTGATGCTATTAAGGACACCCGTTATTTTAACCGTCTCTGATAAGATACTGGCTTATTGTTTGCTTACTTCAAAGCTATTAATGAAACACGAGCTGTTGTACGTTTTATTAAAATTTATGAATAATTCAAATGATTTAGTTAATTTAATTCGGTAGATTCGTATTGCTTAAACACTGTGAACTACAGAATTTTATTATTTATTTGGATTTTACAATTCTTACAAAAACATTAATTTATGGAATATTTCAAGGATATACACAATTCAAGGTCGCATTAGTAAACGTTAAGGTACCAACGTTACTCGAAAACTCGACCGAAACTCACCCAAAAAAAAAATCAATTTAAAAATTTCAAAAATCCTCATTCACCTCATTCACCAGCGCTCCACACACGCAAGTCGATCTCACAACAGTAGCTCCCGGGTCCCAATAAAACTGCCTTTTAAACGTCCCCCTCGCTCCGTATAATTTCGGAGCAGAGAGCCGCTCGCCTCGCGGACAAAAGCGCGCCGCAGCAGCCTCGCATCAGGCTGCTTTTTTTCGCGCTCGGTCACCTGCGAGCGAGCGAGCGAGCGCTTCGCTTCGCTGCTGCAGGGAAACGATCCGCTACGCTGAGCTCGCGCGCGGCAAGCTCGTTTTTCCTTTTCCTTTTCTCTCTCTCTCTCTCTCTCCCTTCCGAGATCCTCGAGGCGGCCGCAGCACTTCCCTGCGGCTCTTCTCCCTCTTTCCCTTTTATCGATGTATCACAAAGAGAAGCGCATAGCGCCAAGGAGGCATACACACACGTCCCAGCTGGAGCAGCAACTGCTGAGCTCGACATGTGCGCGCAGGCGCAGACACGGAGCGTCGACGGAAAAAAAGCGCGCGCGATTATCTGGAATATTATGTGAGTGCGCCTAGGCCGCGGGGGCGCACTCGCCTTTTCTGCGCCTTATCTGCGGCCTCGACGCTCTTTGCGCGCGTTAACGACACTGGCTGTGTTTGCGATGCGCTTCGCGGAGGGCTTGAATTACGAGAAGCTAAGGCAATGCGATATTGTTGCATGCGCAGTTGACGCTCGCTCGACGTTTTTGAATGGATTTTTTTTTTTTTCTGGATGCGGTTTGGATTGGGTGGTGGGTTTGAATGGGGTTTGTTATCGCTTGGAGATTAATAGCTTGATTAGAGGTATTGTAGGATTAGATGCCTGGGTTTCCAAGGAGTTATGCCGGCTTTTTGAAGTTATGTAAAAACTTTTCTTTGGTGTTAAATGAACTCATGTTAGGCTTACGTAACCTTTTGAAATGCCCAAGTGAACATTATTTTTTGAGTACATAACGTCTGTATTTTTGTCGAAAATGTCTTTACAGTAAAAATTCATTTACATATTTATCTACTTTTAAGGTAAACAAGAATGGAGCAATTTCGCTTTCTAGACTTTAACGATACTGCGCAGAAACATTGTTTAAATTTGAATAAATAATACTCACATGAATGTAAAATATACAGCTGCAATCTTAAAAAAAAAATTATTTTAAGCCAACCAAAAATTACATTCTCCCAAAACACGCACGCTAAAAACAATCCTCCAACAACATCGCCAAACGAAAAAGCAAAACACATGGAAAAAAAACCGAAATTCCCACGCTCCCCTCGCAGCTGCACACAATACAATAATATCTGACACCCCGCGCGCGCTCTTGGCTACGCGTTTGCGCGCGCTCCGCTCCAAAACGTCATCCTAACCTCAAAACCGGAGGCCAACTCGGCGCCTCCACGCAGCGACTCACCTTCTCCAGGCGGCAGTTCCTGGCTTTGATCCTGAGCGTCGGCTGCGCCTCCACGTCCAGAAAGACACCCTCGTCGCTCGCGCAGACCAGGCAGTTATCTCCCGACATGGCTTCTTCTTTTCTTCTCTTCTCTCTCCTTATCTATATACCGGCGCTGCGATGCGTCGCAGCACGCGCAGGACCAGCCACTGCGATTCAACTCTGTATGCGGCAACGGTCGTTCGGCCGCGACTCCCCACAAACTACTAGTACTATTATTATTATTAGCGATAGGCAATTTCGCTTCGCGATTACCGACGGAGATACTTACGTTTTTTTCTCGTTTTGTTTTAATGCACACTCGAAAAACACGCCGCGGTGTAAAAATGCACAAAGGAGAACGGCGAGAACGACGCGAGCTTCCGTCACTTTTTTTCACGTGCACACTATTCACTGTGCAAGAGCCGCGTTCGACCGGACTCTTGTTTACTTTTGTTTTTAATACCGGACGCGAGCGCGGCTTTATGCGCGAAAACGTTTCCCCGCGCGCGTGTATATAGATATACAACCGTGGACCGATCGGCTGTTTGGCCGACTCGGCGGCGCCGTTTCAAATAAATATGGTGGTCCGACCAGTTGAGCGCGCGAAATCTCGTATTTGTCATCGCGTAGTAACCGACATTTTTTTCAGAGAGGTGGCGCACTCTGGCGGCGACTGCTGGCGGATCGATCTGTCGTGGCTAATGGGTTCGAGATATGTGAAGGTGGATGCTGGAATTACAAAATAATGGTTTTTAATAGTGGTTTGATAATTGAAGGTTTTGATTAGTTAAAAAATACTAATTAAAATTTTTTCTGTGTTAAAATTTTTATGGCGAAGGAAGAAGTGAGTTGTTTAATTGTTGAGAATTGTAATGAAAAATTCCAGGAGCTGCAGCCAACATTGCAAGATGTAAAACTTACTTGTACCAACCTTGGAAAAAAATAAAATGTTTCAAAATGATAAACAGCCCGGTGTTGATGGCAGAAGGATGGCGATATGTTTACAAGCAAAACCTGTAGAGTGTAGACCACTAATATAAGTTCGTCAGTTTTTGTTCTTTTTGTACATAGTTCATATTTTTTAGAACAATAGTCTGGTTCAAAGGTAATAATATGTTTCTTTATTAAGAAATTACACTTACATATGTATATATTTTTCATTATGTTAAATATACTATAAAGATATTTTTCTTCTCAAAAATTAAGTATTTTCCAGTTTTAATTTAAAAGTTCAGTAGGAGTTTTTATTTTACTTTATTTATTTAACTAAAAATAAATTTAATAGTATAAAAACTTTATTGAAGATCACAAATTTTATTTATATGTAAGCTTATATCTATAAATAAATATTCTTACACAATTGGTAAAATAAAAATTAATATCTTTTAATCTAAATAGTTTATACAAAGGTAAATTAACAAATTCAAATTAGTTGAGGAAATTAATTTCTAAATTGATCATCAATATATAAGTCTGATCATATTATATAGTATATTACGTGGTGCGTACACCTAGGGAGGAAAAATAAAGTCCCGGATCGCATGGAAATTGTCACCCGAGGCGAAGCCAAGGGCGACAAACATGCGATCCGAGGCTTTCTTTGTTTACTCCCGTGTTGTGTATACTATTTTTCGCTACAGCGAGGCCGA